>WNWK01001156.1:215000-305000 GCA_009830355.1 Cherax destructor | reverse complement strand
TCAACCCTCTGAGAGTGTGCATGGTGATCTTAAAGTTAACAACGTTCGTAAGGATACCAAAGTAATAACAACGTTCGTAAGGATACCAAAGTAATAACAACGTTCGTAAGGATACCAAAGTAATAACAACGTTCGTAAGGATACCAAAGTAATAACAACGTTCGTAAGGATACCAAAGTAATAACAACGTTCGTAAGGATACCAAAGTAATAACAACGTTCGTAAGGATACCAAAGTAATAACAACGTTCGTAAGGATACCAAAGTAATAACAACGTTCGTAAGGATACCAAAGTAATAACAACGTTCGTAAGGATACCAAAGTAATAACAACGTTCGTAAGGATACCAAAGTAATAACAACGTTCGTAAGGATACCAAAGTAATAACAACGTTCGTAAGGATACCAAAGTAATAACAACGTTCGTAAGGATACCAAAGTAATAACAACGTTCGTAAGGATACCAAAGTAATAACAACGTTCGTAAGGATACCAAAGTAATAACAACGTTCGTAAGGATACCAAAGTAATAACAACGTTCGTAAGGATACCAAAGTAATAACGTTCGTAAGGATACAAAGTAATCAACGTTCGTAAGGATACCAAAGTAATAACAACGTTCGTAAGGATACCAAAGTAATAACAACGTTCGTAAGGATACCAAAGTAATAACAACGTTCGTAAGGATACCAAAGTAATAACAACGTTCGTAAGGATACCAAAGTAATAACAACGTTCGTAAGGATACCAAAGTAATAACAACGTTCGTAAGGATACCAAAGTAATAACAACGTTCGTAAGGATACCAAAATAATAACAACGTTCGTAAGGATACCAAAGTAATAACAACGTTCGTAAGGATACCAAAGTAATAACAACGTTCGTAAGGATACCAAAGTAATAACAACGTTCGTAAGGATACCAAAGTAATAACAACGTTCGTAAGGATACCAAAGTAATAACTTGTGGAGGGGGGGGGGTTACCAACGCTCTAAGAGGCGAACATATGTCTCGAGCTGCTGATTCACCATTGTTTTCTGTCTATTTTCAAAATAAGGATTTTCTCTTTGATTACACCTATCCTCTCTCTCTCTCTCTCTCTCTACCTACCTTACCCAGCAGTGGCACCCTGCAGCAGCAGGCACTATTTACACCTCCAGTGCCATTACTTGAGTGCCAGCTGAGCCCACTTTGCTCACTCCAGCTCCTCCCTCCGTAACACTCAGGCCAGGACTTCCACTGACAACACAAGCCAAGACTTCCACTGACAACACAAGCCAAGACTTCCACTGACAACACTCATACCAGGACTTCCACTGACAACACAAGCCAAGACTTCCACTGACAACACAAGCCAAGACTTCCACTGACAACACAAGCCAAGACTTCCACTGACAACACTCATACCAGGACTTCCACTGACAACACAAGCCAAGACTTCCACTGACAACACTCATACCAGGACTTCCACTGACCACACGCCAGCCAGGACTTCCACTGACCACACGCCAGCCAGGACTTCCACTGACCACACGCCAGCCAGGACTTCCACTGACCACACGCCAGCCAGGACTTCCACTGACCACACGCCAGCCAGGACTTCCACTGACCACACGCCAGCCAGGACTTCCACTGACCACACGCCAGCCAGGACTTCCACTGACCACACGCCAGCCAGGACTTCCACTGACAACACTGGAGATGGCAGTGGGAGGCACAAACACGGAAAGAAGCCCAACAAATAACCTTACGTCTTAAATGAGGTTATCTGCTGCCAATACTATTCGTGAGTCTCTGGAAATGATGAAGACTCAGTCATTACAGAGGAAGACTGTTATTGTGTCTATGTCGAAGCGCTAAGCCCACTAGAATCTTGCTGGACTTGGGGAACGAGAGCTGAGCAGGTTTGATCCGAGAGGATGGTATTGAAGTGTTGCAAGTAAATATGGATGAAGTGGGTGAGACAATACATAGATTGAACAAGGGAAGAGAGCGAGGATGGATGGAAGGATGGGATGACAGATGCTAAAAGCAGGTGACCTCTATGTTAGATTACAGATGCTAAAAGCAGGTGACCTGTATGTTTGAGAGTATGCGTGGTAACATCCATGAATATACAAATAACCCGCAAATAGAAGACATAATGTGTCTTTGTAAATGGTGCAAAACAGAGCGAAACGTCGCTGTTAGCTTCTGTCTTCTATGTGCGGTTATTTGTGTATTGTTCCGGTCACGGTATTGTGTCTCTTTGTTCCTCAGCATCCATGAAGATATTTATGGAATGTACGGAGACTATTTTGAGAGGAAGGGAAAAGGATGATGCAGTACAGTGGGTTATCTGGATCAAGTTGACTGTTGCACTTTGGGAAGTGAGGTAGGGAGCGAGTGATGGTGACCTTTTTCTTTTTCTTCTTTGGGCCAACCTGACTCGATAATAAACGAAAGGCGATTAAAGAAAATATATATCATACGTCCCTGTTTTCCTCTCTTTATCTATATTTTAAGTCTTATTTTTCATTTTCTCTTTCCACCAGCCATCCTCCTCCTAACTATTCCCAAAATCTTTTACCCCTCACTTGTCTCTCTCTCTCTCTCTCTCTCTCTCTCTCTCTCTCTCTCTCTCCACACACACACACACACGCCACTGTTCGAGGAACGACTTATTTTTCACAGGCAACTTAATTTTTCTTCTTCTTTCCTTCATCCTTCCTTCCTTCCTTCCTTCCTTCCAACCACCCCTTCGATCTCTCTCCCACCCACCAACCCTCCTTCCTTCCTTCCTTCCTCTCTCTCTCTCTCTCTCTCTCTCATTACGTGTTGTATATCAGCTGTGCAGGTCAAGACAAACATTGTATGTTTGTTCATCAGAATTATTATTTACCGTGAAGACATTGGTTGTAGCTCCTTCACACCCTCATAAACACAACTCATCTTGCTAAGAAAACGTCCGCTCTGTTTTGATTTACAGAAAGCGCAAGAGTAACTTCGGCAACAGAAGAAAACACTATTTTTTTCTAAATAACCTAGTCGAAGCGCATTGTGTGTGTGTGTTTCTGTATGCATCTCTCTCTCTCTCTCTCCCTCTCTCTCTCCCTCTCTCTCTCCCTCTCTCTCTCTCTCTCTCTCTCTCTCTCTCTCTCTCTCTCTCTCTCTCTCTCTCTCTCTCCCAGGCTTCAAGGATTCACACATTCCATCTCAACTTTGTCTTGAGTTAACAAGGCTGATCGTAACCAAACTGTGCAATAGTGTGTTGTGTTTGCTTCCAATTCCCCCGTCGGTGATTCAGAAACTCGTCCAATATGTTCCAAGCTGAGTCTCGGGAAGCTTAATCCAGCGTCTTAAGGTGGGAAGAGTAGCTAACATTGGCGTGTGCCTTGGAGATGCTTAATTCAGTGTCTTATGGTGGAGAAAGTAGCAAAGGTAATCTTGTGTGCTGGAGATGCTCAAAGTAGGCTAGTATGGACGACAGGAAGACAGTCGTCAAGGGTTAGTTATGAGTATCCACCTCTCCGATAGATACTTCGATACCTACTGCGTCGCCTCCTGTCTCGCTCGGCGGCGCCTCCTGCCTCGCTCGGCGGCGCCTCCTGCCTCGCTCGGCGGCGCCTCCTGCCTCGCTCGGCGGCGCCTCCTGCCTCGCTCGGCGGCGCCTCCTGCCTCGCTCGGCGGCGCCTCCTGCCTCGCTCGGCGGCGCCTCCGCCTCGCTCGGCGGCGCCTCCTGCCTCGCTCGGCGGCGCCTCCTGCCTCGCTCGGCGGCGCCTCCTGCCTCGCTCGGCGGAGCCTCCTGCCTCGCTTAACGGCTCGGTGTCGCCTCCTGCCTCTCTCAGCGCTGCAGTTGCTGAGCAGCTCGTGTGCTAATATGCATCACTAGTAGCAATATGCAACACAATTTGCAGCACCAGAGGCTGGACTCAGCCTTGTACCATACTGCTAAACTGAGTAACATCAGCCTGCGGGTACTTCTTCCTTGGCTCTACCCACCTTTGTACCGTACTGTTTTCAACAGCGTGTAACATGAAACACAGACACAGGAGTTTGCATGCAATATCATGCTATGTTCCTCCATGCAATATGGACTTGTGTATATGAATTTAGATGCGCTTTGTTGAATGCATTGTATTAATGTACTGGAAGGCTTGAAGACTGGTGGAAAAAGAAGCTGGGAAACGGAAACGACAACAGTGAAGGTTTGTGTTGCTAATGGAAGTGAGAATTCCGTCTACAAACGCAGTATAAATTTAACACCACCAGCAGGACTGACACCACCAGCAGGGACTGACACCACCAGCAGGGACTGACACCACCAGCAGGGACTGACACCACCAGCAGGGACTGACACCACCAGCAGGACTGACACCACCAGCAGGACTGACACCACCAGCAGGACTGACACCACCAGCAGGACTGACTCCACCAGCAGGACTGACTCCACCAGCAGGACTGACTCCACCAGCAGGGACTGACACCACCAGCAGGACTGACTCCACCAGCAGGGACTGACACCACCAGCAGGGACTGACACCACCAGCAGGGACTGACTCCACCAGTACACAAATAACCCGCACATGGGAGGAGCTTATGACGACGTTTCGGTCCGAATTGGACCATGTACAAGACACACTAACACACGAAGGTAAGGGAGCCAGTAAATATAGAAAAGGGGGACAGGAACGGGACAAAGAGAGGAGGAAGAAAGAAGTAGAGATGTAGTGGTGGAGGTAATGTTGGTAGTGTGGGGACTGACACCACTTGCAGGACTGATACCATAAGCAGGACTGTCATGACTGGCAGGACTGACATCACTTGCAGGATTGACACCACCAGCAGGATTGACACCACCAGCAGGACTGGCACCACCAGCAGGGACTGACACCACCAGCAGGGACTGACACCACTGGAAGAAATTGACACCACCAGCAGGGACTGACTCCACTGGAAGAAATTGACACCACCGGCAGAAACTGACACCACCGGCAGGGACTGACACCACCGGCAGGGACTGACACCACCGGCAGGGACTGACACCACCGGCAGGGACTGACACCACCGGCAGGGACTGACACCACCGGCAGGGACTGACACCACCGGCAGGGACTGACACCACCGGCAGGGACTGACACCACCGGCAGGGACTGACACCACCGGCAGGGACTGACACCACCAGCAGGGATTGACACCACCAGCAGGGATTGACACCACCAGCAGGGACTGACACCAGCCCCCTCACTCTCCGGTCCTGCACTCCCATAGAACCAGTCCCTTCACTCTCCAGCAGCCCTGCACTCCCACAAAACCAGTCCCTTCACTTACCAGAGTGAAGGGACTGGTTTTGTTCTTTCGACTGGAGTCGAAAGAACAAGACCAGAAAACTAAATATGTATGAACAATAATGGGAATAAACAATAGTGAGAAACAACAATAATTTTGAACAAACAATAATTTTGAACAAACAACTATAATGTTAAACAAACAATACTGGGAACAAATAATAATGGAGAACAAATAACAGTAATGAGGACAAAACAATGAGGAACAAATAATAACGGAGAATAAATAACCGAGAACAATTAACAATAACATTGAACGGAAAACAAATAACAATAAAGGAGTACAAATAACAAAGGTTAACACAATATATCAAAGAGGATATCAGATTATTTTTTCCACATTTCGCCTCCTAAGAGGCCGAAACGTTGTCAGAAGTTTCTTTCTCTTGTGTGCGGGTTATTTGTGTATCTTATTTTCATTAATAAGATGCCCTGACATATCACATAGATTATTATACTATTTCTATATTCCTCAAAAAAAAGGCTGTTAATAGGATGATGTCGGGCATTTTATAAGAGAAAGAATAGCAGATTCCAGGTTATAATCACAATAGAAGCGGGGCAGCGTGGGTAGCCGTCTTGACACATTATCCACGTCTACATAGCTGAAGCAGAAGTTCAAATTAACCTGAAGGAGCAGCCACTGAGTCCTGATACGAGTGAGACGGACAGTGAACATGGTAGACACCAGCGAGGGCTGGTAACGAGGATCTACATCAATCTACCGGACACAGACGGTGCCATGAATCAGGAAAAATGAATATATAATACTGCTCTTCAAAAACAAAATAAAAGAGGGGACATTAAACAAGTGACCAGTTTCACCGACATTAGTACCTTGTAAGGTAACGGAGAATATAACTAATAAATCAACGCAACATCTGTGAAATGCAGACTGCCATAACGTTTATCATGAAAACTGGGAAGGGAATTTCTGCCTAAATTAACCAATGTCTTTATGATTTTAATGACTAGGATTAGGCAGGAAGAGGAAGGATATGTGGACTGCATTTTTGTAGACTGTGTTAAGACCATTAAGAGAGTCCCTCATAGAATACAGATTTACAATTTAATAAGCCTGGAGAGACAGTAGGAATATTTCACTGTAGATGACAACGTAACGTGTAGTAATAGTGTTATTGTGAAGGTCGAGGCTCCATTACGTCGAAAAGTAACAAGTCCTGTAGGAGTCGCTTCATAATAATAATAATTATATAATAATATATTTATTCACTACAAGTACATGTACAAGGTATACAGGCCTCGCTGACATCAATGACATACTATATAGAAAGTCCCTTGTTATGCAGAGCATTTCGGGCAAATTAGGTCAGTTTTGTCCCAGGATGCGACCCACACCAGTCGACTAACACCCAGGTACCCAATTTAATGACGGGTGAACATAGACAACAGGTGTAAGGGAAGCACGTCCGATGTTTCAACCCCTTCGCCAGGAATCGAACCCGGACCCTCACCGTGTGAAGCGAGAGCTTTTGCCACCAGGCCACAGTAATATAAACTGTTGGACACACCTCTCTTTTAACTTCACCTTCTTCTCCGCCACCCAACCACCACCTTGAGGCCTGGGGTCACCCACCGCCTTTTAGCTCTCCCCAGAGCTCAACTACCTTAACTGACTTGACAAATCTCTGCAAACAGCGCAACGTTGTCAAAATAATTGCTTGTTCCTTACCTGTGTGCAACTAACCACCTCTCTGCTGTCCTCACCGTGTTGTGCAACAAACTAACAAGGCTTGCCGTGCCACAGTCAGTTTGACTCTCCTACACAAAAGCTTTCGGTCACCTCTTTATTAACACTACGACACTTGGGACAGCAGCCACTAGATACGTTATGCTTCCCCTCCGCAACACCTCTAGTACACTGAGACAGTTGGTAGTGTGTTCTGAGCAGGATTGGAATGGAGCAAGTAGGTTAACCCCAGGTTAAACTAACCTAACACAGAGAACGAGTGGGGTTACACCAGGGTAAACTAACCTAACACAGAACGAGTGGAGTAACACCAGGGAAAACTAACCTAACACAGAACGAGTAGGGTAACACCATGGTAAACTAACCTAACACACAGCGAGTAGGTAACACCAGGGTAAACTAACCTAACACACAGAACGAGTAGGGAAGGGTAACCACGAATTAAGCTACCTACCACAAGGAACAAACAACAGATCACTGCTTCTTCTTCTTCTTCTCCTTCCTCCTCCTCTTCTTCTTCTTCTTCTCCTTCCTCCTCTTCTTCTTCTTCTTCTTCCTCCTCCTCCCACAATTAACGCGAGCTTTCCTGGTAAACAGCCAACCAAACTTGTGAGCTGTTTACTGAGTGTTTACTGTCCAACTCTGTGTAGGAGTTGTGCCCGTCTACTGAGCGTATTAACACAAGTGTGCTCTGTCTCACACACACACACACACACACACACACACACACTCTCTCTCTCTTTTTACACGGGGTTTGACAAGGGGACCCCTATCTTTATTGACAATCTATTGAATAGTTAAGGATTCCTAACTTTATTGACACGCTAAGAGCTGTTACCTACATAAGCTCATTTGAAAGCATTTTTATTGTTATGAAACATACAAGTAGGGAACAGGATGAAGTTGGAGCCATCTGTGGGCCAGCATTTTCATTTGATCAACTGACGTTATCTCGTTGACATCATTATGCTGTGCGAATGTGTCCCAGACTCGAGTCATCCTGGGAATAAATGATCTCAAATGAAGTGATGTTCTGGAGAAGGGTACAGCCAGAGTGAAGTTGCTGCTTTCTGCCCGTCTTGTGGTATAGAAGCTTGCTTCTCGCTGTCCTCGAAGTGGAGCCAAGTGTGGTACTTTGACAATGTTGGCCTTGTACATAACAGTAAGGCCGCCCACATCCCTCCTGTGTTGAAGGCTCTGCTGAAATGACAGATCTATCCAGGATGGGTCCAGGCGAGAGATGATACGTCTTGCTCTGTTCTCTACTCTGTTAAGCAGTCGCAGATGAGAGGGGGGGGGCAAGCAAACCAAGAAAGTGGAGCATACTTAAGGTGTGAGCGTACTTGTGCCTCATACAGAATCTTGTAACCCATACTGTCAAGCAGATGCGAGATACGTCGAAGTGCCGTAAGCTTCCTGGCTGCCTTGTTTGCAAGATTTACAACGTGGTTCTTCATGGTCAGTTTGGAGTCAAATTTCACCCCAGGGATTTCAACTTTTTCCCCAGGTACCAACACTCTCCCATTCATACTTACTACTGCTCCGGCATTACCATCATGGTGCCTAGAGACCATCATCATTTGTGTTTTCTCAGGTGCAAATGTTACTTGTCATCGGTTTCCCCAAGCTGATATAGCTCTTAGCTGGTGAATAAGTTCATCAGGCAGATAACCTTGTCTGACCTTGACCAAGGACCACCAGGTTTTGGAGCCCACTTTACCTGATGCTAGCTTTCTTTTTGTGTCCACCTCCCATTTACAGATAGCCCACTTTTGAACTTCACCCATATGCCTACAGGCTTGCCTATGCAAGTTCCTGTTATAGGTAGTAGGATGTCTCTTATACCTTCGCCATGCCTTGTACTTAGCAGTAGCAGCCTCTCTACAACGAAAGCCAAACCAAAGCTGATATGTAGGCTTCGTCACATACCGCCAGTGAGGGATGTGTTCTTGTTGTAGATTAAGGATGTTTCCTATGAACTCATTCACTTGGTTGTCAACATCTCCTTGGAGAAGTGCATTCCAATCGGTGGTGGCGAGCTCAGAGCAAAGGGCTGCCAATTACCTCTTTCACATAGCCAGGTTGTGCGTGTGGACTCCTCACCTTGTTCTGTTGGGATCTTAAGTGTCGTAAAAAACAGCCTTGTGGTCAGACGATCCAACATAACCGAGGGGTTGACAAGTGACTATACCTTCTGCCAGATCACTCACTAAAGGGTCGAGAGAGGAGCCAGAGATGTGAGTAGGGAAATTAACAAAGTTTCTCATGTCAAACACTGCAAAAAGGTCATCAAAGTCCCTCTGTATAAGATGTTGGTTGAGGTCACCAACAATTATGATATGTTGATAGTTGTGTTGGAGCAGAAGGGAGTCCACATTTTCCATTAGGAAGTTGATGGGGTCTGCATGTTGCCACTGAGGTCTGTACATTGCACATACTAGTACAGAGGTACCAGTGTTTATGCATAGCTTGAAGAACATCATTTCAAGATGAGTAGGGATAGCAACATCAATGTGCTGGCCATGTACACTTTTAGAGAAGCATTCAGCAACACCTCCTCCTTGCCCTTGCCTGTCTCTTCTCATCCATGAGGTGCAGCCAACAATTTTTGCAAAATTTTCTGGTGTCCTGTTTCAAAAACAGCTTTCATGTCGGGACGTCGAGTGTTCACAGAACTGTGTGTGAGCTCTCCAACAATGGCAATGAAATCTTTAATGTTGGCCGACAGGATGCTGATAGACTGTCTCCTCATGATGTGTTCAGCTTGAGGTGGTAGGTGTGTAAGGCGTTTAATGTGCCTACTTTTGAGAGAGATAGGGCACCGAGGCAGCTGCTGGGATGTAGGTCTGTGGTCTTGCCTAAGGCACAAAACCACCTGCTGGGCTGAGATAGGAGTAGCTGAGTGGGTGACGTGTGAGTGTGTTCAGCAATTCAGAGATGCTGCTGGTTTGTTTCTTGAACAGGTGGTCCTGTCTGCCAAGTTCCCTTTTCTTCTGACGCTGGTCCTCCTGATGTCCCCTCTTGTGGCAGTAATTGCACCTGGTATCTCGCAGGCAGTTGTTAGTGGTGTGCCCCCTCCGGTGACAGCGAGAGCACTGCCTAGGTGCCTGGGAGGGTGGACTCCTATTTGTTGCACCTCCTGTGTTTCGCTGCTAATTTATCTGCAGGTTCTGCCGCTGGTGACCCTGAGGATTGTGTATCTGATGAACGTTTTCCTGGGACTGTGTTGGTGGAAGGTGAGACTGCTGTAGATGTTGTCTTCCTCCTCCACGTCCTCTTCCACGTCCTCTACCACGTCCTCTACCACGCCCTTGTGCAGTTCTGACTGATGTGTCTCTGCTGTTCGTACTTTAGCGCAGCAGCTGTTCAGGCGCAGTGATAGTCCCCTGAGTATTAACTGCATCAATCTCTGGTGGAGAAAATCCTGAGTCAGTACTTGCAGATGAAGCACTGCTGCCAGATGTTGGTGTAGTATCGGCAGGTGTGCTGACAGGTGTAGGATCAGTGATGGTACGTCCGCTGTCTAGTGTACTGGCAGTGTATCTCTCTCTCTCTCTCTCTCTCTCTCTCTCTCTCTCTCTCTCTCTCTCTCTCTCTCTCTCTCTCTCTCTCTCTCTCTCTCTCGTGATTTTTTTGGCTTCAAAATCAGAATTTTATCCTCGAAGCATTATACAAAGAACATTATTAAGACAGAAAAGCCCAGAATATACATAACATTTCCGACCTACATATTAGTGTGTGTATGAGACAGACAGACAGACAGACAGACAGACAGACAGACAGACAGACAGACAGGCAGACAGACAGACAGACAGACAGACAGACAGACAGACAGACAGAAAGAAAAAAAAATGAAGGGTGTGCGACATGAATAACGTGAAAGTAGAAAAAAAATGTCTTGTGCTGTTGGTCAGCGAAGAGATAACATGACGTCGAGCATTGTGGGTAACTCTGGTGGAGTGAGGAGGAGGAGGAAGAGGAGGAGGAGGAAGAGGAGGAGGAGGAGGAGAAAGAGGAAGAGAGTGAGGAAGAGGAAAAAGAGGAAGAGAGTGAGGAAGAGGAAGAGTCATAATGACTCACGAAATCGTAATAACACGATTTCGTGAGTCATGATGACGGCTTTGAGGGGACATGAGCTAGAGTTCGTCACGGCCACGCTGGTGGGAGATTCATCTGTAAAAACCTGCATTTGTGGTCACAGTGGTGGCCCATGCTAACCTTCCTATGGTGTATAAATATACCTAGTTGGATGAATCTTATTATAGCCAGCTGTTTTACGACTCACTTGCCGCGAGTTCAATCTCCCCCGTACCTTGGTTAGGAAGAGAATAAGGAATAGAGAGAGGGAGGGAGAGGAGGACAATGAGGAGGAATAAGGCAAGGAGGAAAAGAGAGAGGAGGAGGAGGAAGATAGTGAAGAGGAGGAAGGAGAGTGAGACGAGGAGGAATAAAATGAGGAAGAGGAGGAAACAAAAAATGGAGGAGAATTGATAAGTGGAGGTGAAAGAAGTGAAAAAGGAAAATAAGGAAAAGAAAAAAAACAGACGACACAGAGAAGATGAAGAAAATTAAGAAAGAAAAGAGGAGCAGAAGAGAAGAATGGGAAAGAAGAAGAAAAATTAAAAGAACACAGTGGAATTTACAGAAGTAGGAGGAAGAGGAAAATAGGATAAGACAAAACAAAAATATGAAGACAGAAACAAGATAAAGAAGAAAAAGAAGCAAAATGAGCAAAGAGAACACGAGGAAGAAATGAAGGGAAAATAGACAGGAATGTTGTCTATTGTACAGATATCTGCCTCCTTGTTAACTGTTAGGGTGACATGCTGGCTGTCTGTGTGTAGCTGACTGGACTACGGGCTACCTGACTGGCTAGCTGGCTGACTGGTTGGCTTTCGAGCGATCTGGCTTTCTGACATTGATAGATGGATGGATGACTGTCTGTTGATATTCCTGGTTAACTGGTGACTGACAGGCTGGAAGGCTGGCTGATTAATTAGATGCCTACCTTAATATCCGGCTGGCTGTCTGCATGGGTAGGAGACCGGCTGGTTAGCTGACTGACTGTCAGTCAAGCTGGCTGGCTGGCTGGCTGGTTTGGTGGCTTACTGGTTGACACTGTGACGGAGGCAAATTGGCTTAGCTGTGTTTACATGACCCAAACTGGACTAAGGTTGGACGCTGACCTCCTGGAAACTACTACAGGTAACTCACATGTGTCTACAGGTAACTCACAGGTGTCTACAGGTAACTCATAGGTGACTACAGGTAACTCACAGGTGTCTACAGGTAACTCACAGGTGTCTACAGGTAACTCACAGGTGTCTACAGGTAAATCACAGGTGTCTACAGGTAACTTACAGGTAACTCACAGGTGTCTACAGGTAACTCATAGGTGACTACAGATAACTCACAGGTGTCTACAGGTAACTCACAGGTGTCTACAGGTAACTCACAGGTGTCTACAGGTAACTCACAGGTGTCTACAGGTAATTCACAGGTGTCTACAGGTAACTCATAGATTACTACAGGTAACTCACAGGTGTCTACAGGTAACTCATAGGTAAGTACAGGTAACTCATAGATGACTACAGGTAATTCACAGGTGTCTACAGGTAACTCACACCAGGCTTTTATATAACTCTTCTCTACACTAACAAAAGCATCAGCAGTTTTGCGATTAAAAAAAAAAGAAAATTGTATGCGGTCAACGATTCCCGAATATGAAGGTAAGATTCCATTCGCTTTAAATCATAACTTGATTTATTTTCTTCACTCCTACGTGGAGAGTCGAAGTCTCTCAGGCCTGCTGTCGTCAGGTACGGAATCCAGGCAGGTCCTCTCCGGCCTGCTGTCGCCAGGTACGGAATCCAGGCAGGTCCTCTCCGGTCTGCTGTCGCCAGGTACGGAATCCAGGCAGGTCCTCTCCGGCCTGCTGTTACCAGGTACGGAATCCAGGCAGGTCCTCTCCGGCCTGCTGTCGTCAGGTACGGAATCCTGGCAGGTCCTCTCCGGCTCTTGCTAAATAACACTGCTGTCTGGAAGCCCAACGCTATGCATAGCTGTGTACAAGCACAACACAATATACAGCTGTATAGATCTGCAACACATACACAGGTGTATAGAACTGCAACACAATACAGTGGACCCCCGAGTTTCGTAAAAACTTCACTCCTGAAGTCTGCTCAAGTGCCATTACCGAACGAATTTACTCCCTTAAGGAAAAATTTCACGTAGGTTAGTCTATTTCAGACCCCCAAAAATACACTTCCACAAGAACTTACAAAATTATACTTACATAATTGCACGATTTCCGGGGTATTCGTTAACCGAGGGTCCACTGTACACAGCTGTCAAACATTCCACACCTGTGTTCATGATTGAGTCTCGTAGAGACTACGACGTGAAAGCGGAAACGAGGAGGTGAGTGCTTACTGTCCTGTGTACTGTTTATTTTGCCTGCTAGCCTGCCCTCTGGCCTGCCAGCCTGCCCTCTGGCCTGCGCGCAAGAACTCTCCGGCCTGTTGTCTTCCCCCTCCTTCCTTCCTTCCTCCCCCCCCCCCACACAATACCTTTTTCCAGTTCCAATACCACTTTCGCAGTTTAAGACAGAACATTGGTTGGTGTGGACGGACGTTCAGTGCTGCCCAACGCTCATTTACAAGGTTAACGGCGACAGTCTCGTTTTGGCCAATTTTCAAAAGACAGGTAAATTTCGTTCCCAATTAGACCGAGTTGAGCTAATGGCCTTAAAAAACAACCAGGGGGTCAAGCTGGGCTGCACTCTTTTTATTTGGGGTTAAACACACACGCGATTACACAAATACACTTAATATACACCAACGCACAGGGGGAAAAAATACGCATATGAAAGGGCATACACGCACATGAAAATACACATCCGAACATGAAAACACACACGATAAAGCTCATGGAGCGGAGAGAGTGAATCTAGTAGCGACCATCGAAGAGGGGGGGTCAGGAGCTGTGACTCGACCCCTGAAACCAAATATAGGTGGGTACAAGTAGGCGAGTACACGCTCATGAAAACACACAAGCACGTTCCTACAGATGCTCATTCGCACATGAAAATAAACACATGCACACGCGCATGTGAATGCACGCACGCTCATGAAACAGTACAGACACACAGGAAAAGACACACGCACACGTGAAAATATGCATCTAGTGACACTAGATGACAAGGACAGTAATAGGTATAGTGGAAAAACAGAGATGAGCAGGAAGGGTAAAGAGAAAGGAGGGTCTCTAAATATATATTACACCAATAGTCGTAGTGCTAGGAATAAGATGGACGAGTTGAGATTAGTTGCAAGTACGGGTAATATTGATGTTTTTGCAATAACTGAGACATGGTTTAATATGAAAAATCGGGACTTGCCTGCCGAATGTCACATTCAGGGTTTTAAATTGTTCCAAGTAGACAGAAGTATCGGGAAAGGGGGTGGGGTGGCACTCTATGTCCGTGATCATTTAAATTGTTGCATAAAAACGGGTATAAAGTCTGAATTAATTAACACATACAGAGTCTGTCTGGATAGAATTTTCAGAGGGGTGTGAAAAATTGATTTTAGGCGTGATTTACCGTCCTCCAAACTTAGATAGGGAACAAGGGAGACTACTTTGGGAGGAAATTGTTAAGGCCACAAGACACGATAACGTAGTAATTCTAGGGGACTTTAACTTTAGTCAGATTGATTGGAATTTCATGACAGGGAATTTAGAATCTAACGACTTTTTAGAAGTAGTTCAGGATTGCTTTTGAAGCAGTTTGTAACAGAACCTACAAGGGAAATAACCTACTTGACTTGGTTCTGGCAAGCAAGGAAACCCTTGTTAATAATTTAGAAATTACAGAGGAACTCGGCTCAAGCGACCACAAGTCAATTAGCATTGAATGGATGTATGATAGTAGGGATAATTCAGTAATGGTCCCAGATTTTCGCTTAGCAGATTATAATGGACTTAGAGAACACTTATCAACTGTGGACTGGGGTGAAGAAGAGAGGTATCAATATGACAGTTTTCTTAACACTATACAGGCTGCCCAAAGAACATTTATCCCGTATAAAGAAATTAGATCAGGTAGAAATGACCCAAAATGGATGAATAATAGGCTCAAATATCTTTTAGGGCAGAAGAAAGGAATTTATAGGCGCATAAAAAGAGGTGAGGGTCATCTTATAAATCAGTATACTGACATTAAGAGGGACGTTAAAAGGGAATAAGAAAAGCTAAACGGGACTATGAAATTAAAGTTGCTAGGGATTCAAAACTAACCCAAAAGTTTTCCAGGTTTATAGAACAAAAGTTAGGGATAAGATAGGTCCCTTAAAAATAACTTTGGGCATCTTACTGACAAGGAGAATGATATGTGCTCTATTTTTAATAATTATTTTCTCTCGGTTTTCACACAGGAAGACATTAATAATATCCCAGTAATTAATTTTTACAGAGGCCCAGAAGAAGATAAATTATGTAATATCACAGTCACTAGCGAAATGATTATGAAACAGCTGGACCGACTGAAACAAAATAAATCGCCGGGTCCTGATGAGCTTTTTGCAAGGGTTCTTAAGGAATGCAAAATGGAACTCTGTGAACCAATATCTAACATTTTTAATTTATCTCTTCAAACAGGTGTAGTGTCTGATATGTGGAAGATGGCTAATGTAATTCCTATTTTTAAAGCAGGGGACAAGTCACTACCGTCAAACTACCGCCCAATAAGCCTGACCTCAATTGTAGGCAAATTACTAGTCAATTATAGCTGATATTATTAGAAGCCATCTAGATAACCATAATTTGATTAATGATACCCAGCATGGATTCACGAGGGCCGTTCCTGCCTATCTAATTTATTAACCTTCTTCAGTAAAGCTTTTGAGGCTGTTGATCACGATAAAGAGTTCGATATTGTTTATTTAGACTTTAGTAAGGCTTTTGATAGAGTACCGCACCAGAGACTGTTAAAGAAAGTGGCAGCTCATGGCATTGGGGAAAAGTGCTGTCATGGATCGAGTCATGGCTCACCAATAGGAAGCAGAGAGTGTGCATAAATGGGGTTAAATCCGAATGGGGACTTGTAACAAGTGGTGTTCCACAGGGATCAGCCTTAGGCCCATTGTTATTTATAATATATATCAATGACCTTGATGAGGAATTACTAGTGATATGAGCAAATTCGCCGACGACACAAAGATAGGTAGGATAATTGATTCAAACATAGATGTCATAGAACTTCAGGAAGATTTAGACAAACTTAATTCGTGGTCAGAAAAGTGGCAGATGCAGTTCAATGTAGATAAATGCAAGGTTCTGAAGCTCGGGAGTGTCCATAACCCAAGCACTTATAAGTTAAATAACGTAGAACTTAGCCATACAGATTGCGAGAAGGACTTGGGGGTGATGGTAAGCAGCAACCTTAAACCAAGACAGCAATGCCTAAGCGTACGTAATAAGGCAAATAGATTACTGGGATTTATATCAAGAAGTGTTAGCAACAGAAGTCCAGAGGTTATATTACAGCTTTATACATCATTAGTAAGGCCTCACCTAGATTACGCAGCTCAGTTCTGGTCTCCATATTACAGAATGGACATAAATTCGTTAGAAAACATTCAGCGTAGAATGACTAAATTAATACATAGCATTAGAAATCTTCCTTACGAAGAAAGATTGAAGACCCTAAAATTACATTCACTTGTAAGACGTAGAATGAGGGAAGACATGATCGAGGTATACAAGTGGAAAATGGGTATTAACAAAGGGGATATAAATAAGGTCTTGAGGATATCTCTCCAAGAGAGAACCCGCAATAATGGATTCAAGTTAGATAAGTTTAGATTTAGAAAGGATATAGGAAAGTATTGGTTTGGAAATAGAGTAGTTGATGAGTGGAACAGTCTGCCTAGTAGGGTTATTGAAGCTAGGACCTTGGGTAGTTTCAAATTTAGGTTGGATAAATTCATGAGTGAGAGGGATTGGATTTGAGTGGGACTCGCGCATGAGTGGGTAGAATTGTCAAAGCTTATTTCTTGGGTAGCATTGAAAATTGGGTTGAGCAAATATTCTGTTAGTGGGACGGATTGTGAAGGACCTGCCTAGTATGGGCCAACAGGCCTGCTGCAGTGTTCCTCCTTTCTTATGTTCTTATGAAAATATTCACGCGCACACCCACAAAAGTATTCACACGCACACAAAACTATTCTCACGCACACAAAAAATGTGCACACAGGAATATTACATTGTTTTGTTGGTGTCTGCGGTCACGAGTTGACCAAGTGAGAGGAAGAGAGAGTAAACATGACCTGAGACTGGTCAACTTGCTTCAAGTTACCCGAAAAAAAGCAAAACTGATTGACCCGAGTTTGGGCTGCAGTCCGTTCGGTCTGGCTCTTGGTCACGATGGAGGGCGCGGGTTAAACTAGAGTTCGAGGACCATAGTCTCAGACCAGGCCTCCTGGTCGAGTCCAAAATTGGCCTCCCCAGACCAGGCTTGGTGTGACACAAGGTTAGTTTAGCTCCGCAGGTCACACTTTTAGTGAGTGGATAGTTGGTTGACCAGGTCACACTCTTGCTGAAGTAGTTAGTTAACTCACCAGGTCACACTCTTGGTCAGGAGTTAGTTAACAACTATACACATGTGAAGTGTTCTTCGTCTTTTTCAAAACAGTTTTATCTATGTCTTTAGGTGACTAACTTGCCACGAAACTCTGGATAATGGATGACGAATGGGTGTGTCTCCCTCTCTTTATCTCTCTCTCTCTCTCTCTCTCTCTCGTTATCCTTCATCCGATACTAACACCCAGTATGGAATTGTTTGCAGTCGAAGTCAGCTTTCCTCTCTCCCCCTGCATGTGTTTCCTCCTGTGTTGTGTGTATGTTAGCTCGAGTTAATGGTTTGTTATGCAAATAGCAAACAGCTCGATATCAGGGTACTGGTAACACACACACACACACACACACACACAACCCATCATTCCAGAGCCTCCAGTGGGCGAAACATCTCCAAATACAATGTCCTAGGTGTTGCGTAAGTTTCGTTGCTCCACATTCTGTTGGTATTGACGTAACTAGTACTGGTAGAATTACATCAGTGTTGCTCTACTGAAGATGGTATTCACATATTTCTGTTGACAGTAGCATAATGCTTACCATCAGCGTTTTACAACCTGCATTTTCCTTGATGGAACATGTCGAGTCGTGCGTCTCACACTCAGGGTGACTGGATGGACCTGCTCTACCATGAAGCAGCAGGTCGACTGCAGCGCCCCATCTATTCTCATTTTAAAATGTACGTAGCACAGACCTGCATCTATAATGATCTGCACTTTGTTCAGGACCAAAAAAAAATACTGGTGGATTTGCAATCAAAATTACAGATCCATTTGGTCATTTGATTCCTTATGCAAACAAACCACGGAACGGGTGGGGATTGAATCCATGGCAAGTGAGGTCTAAAACTCGAGGCCAGTGTTTATCGTAACCAGCAGGTCAAGTGGCTTACACACTGGCCTGGAGTTTCAGCATTCACTGGCCATGGGTTCGGATCCTACCCGTTCCGTGGCTTCTTTTGAGACAGTAATATACCAAAACCAGGGAAATATTTTCAGGTTGGTGCTTCATCCATAAGAAGAGACACATTTGTCCTCTCCTCTCCACACAACCAGAGTTTTACAACCTCAGTCTGGGGATGACAGGGAAAGGAAGAAATATGACCTTTGTTGACTCGTTTGACAGCCATTTGGGTTGACGAGATATATTATTGCTTCTGAGTGTATTAGTTTCTAGAGCTTTGTCTTTGCTGATTAATACGTTGGTCCCTTGAAATTATTAGATTTCCCTCCCCCAAAAAAGGTCTCTGGGAGTTAAATTATATTTACAATTGAAAACTTCTGGGCTTCAGTGTCTGAAATGGAAAGGCAGGACAGAAAACAGGGAAAATTAATGAACACCTCTCTGTGCATATGCCGTAATACACATATCTGTGTATGTACCATGATACACACCTCTCTGTGTGTATACCCCTGTGAATCCAGCTTTCTCCCCACTGCTAAACATTGACTATGACTCGCAATTATTGACAAAACTTCAGCTCTTCAGCACTGAGACACAGGAGAGCGTGGTGTGACAACCCACCACACCCTCGCAGTAAACATCAACTATCGCTTCCTGTGCCGCTGCATCTATCACCTACATCAGAATATGACGTCGAAACAGAAAAGTGGGAGTGTGAGGGTAGGCTGGTGCATCACCGGTAAATATAAACTGAGTTTTGTAAGGGGAACAGGAGACGAAAGGTTTAGCGGTAGCTGAATACTGTTAGACGAGTGACTACTGTTAGACGAGTGACCACTGTTAAACGAGTGACCACTGTTATACGAGTAACCACTGCTAGACGAGTGACCACTGCTAGACAAGTGACTGCCATGAGACGGCTGTCCACCTCCTGGGAATGGTTCCTCGTTCCACTGGAGAGGAGACACATACAAGGTAGTCTTATTGCTATCACAGGGGACTACTACTACTAAAACCAGGGACGACTGCTACTAGGCTTTTTGCTACCAGAAGGGGAGGGCTGCTACGACAAAAGACTGCTACCACAGGAGACTGCTGTAAGGGGGTAAAGGGGTCCCTACCAGAGAAAACTCATCCGTCAGATTTAAAATAAAATTACTTTGATTTAGTGTTACTCCTGCGTGGTGGGGAGGGAAGTAGGGATGGAAGGAGGGAAGGAGGGAGGGAAGGAGGGAGGAAAGGAGGGAGGAAAGGAGGGAGGGAAGGAGGGGAAGGAGGAGGAAAGGAGGGAGGAAGGAGGGAGGGAAGGAGGGAGGAAAGGAGGGAGGAAGCGGAAAAAGAGGTTTGGGGAGGAGGTAGGAAGGGGGTATGAGAAGGGAAGAGAGAGAGAGAGAGAGAGAGAGAGAGACAGACAGACAGACAGACAGACAGACAGATCAGACCTACCCCCTCAACCTGTCATAACACCATACATTCGTCTTGTTTAACTGAATTTTGAACAGTTGGGCCACAAAATATAACCCACCTCCCTGCCTTCTATTCTCGTTTTCTTTTTTTTAATGTAATGTGTAGCTCACAGCGTCCCTCCCCGTGGTACTGCACCTTGCGTCCCTCCCCGTGGTTTTCTGTAGAAAATCCTAGTTTTCCAGAGAATTTACAAAATTTCCAGAGAATTTACAACATTTCCAGAGAATTTACAACATTTCCAGAGAATTTACAACATTTCCAGAGAATTTACAACATTTCCAGAGAATTTACAACATTTCCAGAGAATTTACAACATTTCCAGAGAATTTACAAAATTTCCAGAGAATTTACAAAATTTCCAGAGAATTTACAAAATTTCCAGAGAATTTACAAAATTTCCAGAGAATTTACAAAATTTCCAGAGAATTTACAAAATTTCCAGAGAATTTACAAAATTTCCAGAGAATTTACAAAATTTCAGAGAATTTACAAAATTTCAGAGAATTTACAAAATTTCCAGAGAATTTACAAAATTTCCAGAGAATTTACAAAATTTCCAGAGAATTTACAAAATTTCCAGAGAATTTACAAAATTTCCAGAGAATTTACAAAATTTCAGAGAATTTACAAAATTTCCAGAGAATTTACAAAATTTCCAGAGAATTTACAAAATTTCCAGAGAATTTACAAAATTTCCAGAGAATTTACAAAATTTCCAGAGAATTTACAAAATTTCCAGAGATTTTCAAAATTTCCAGAGAATTTACAAAATTTCCAGAGAATTTACAAAATTTCCAGAGAATTTACAAAATTTCCAGAGAATTTACAAAATTTCAGAGAATTTACAAAATTTCCAGAGAATTTACAAAATTTCAGAGAATTTACAAAATTTCCAGAGAATTTACAAAATTTCCAGAGAATTTACAAAATTTCCAGAGATTTACAAAATTTCCAGAGAATTTACAAAATTTCCAGAGAATTTACAAAATTTCCAGAGAATTTACAAAATTTCCAGAGAATTTACAAAATTTCCAGAGAATTTACAAAATTTCAGAGAATTTACAAAATTTCCAGAGAATTTACAAAATTTCCAGAGAATTTACAAAATTTCAGAGAATTTACAAAATTTCCAGAGAATTTACAAAATTTCCAGAGAATTTACAAAATTTCCAGAGAATTTACAAAATTTCCAGAGAATTTACAAATTTTCCAGAGAATTTACAAAATTTCCAGAGAATTTACAAAATTTCCAGAGAATTTACAAAATTTCCAGAGAATTTACAAAATTTCCAGAGAATTTACAAAATTTCCAGAGAATTTACAAAATTTCCAGAGAATTTACAAAATTTCCAGAGAATTTACAAAATTTCCAGAGAATTTACAAAATTTCCAGAGAATTTACAAAATTTCCAGAGAATTTACAAAATTTCAAGAGAATTTACAAAATTTCAGAGAATTTACAAAATTTCCAGAGAATTTACAAAATTTCCAGAGAATTTACAAAATTTCCAGAGAATTTACAAAATTTCCAGAGAATTTACAAAATTTCCAGAGAATTTACAAAATTTCCAAGAGAAATCCTAGTTTTTCTGTAGAAAATCCTAGTTTTCTGAGCCCAGAGGTAATTATGTGAGCCCAGAGGTAATTATGTGAGCCCAGAGGCAATTATGTGAGCCCAGAGGTAATTATGTGAGCCCAGAGGTAATTATGTGAGCCCAGAGGTAATTATGTGAGCCCAGAGGTAATTATGTGAGCCCAGAGGCAATTATGTGAGCCCAGAAGTAACTTATATGAGCCCAGAGGCAATTATGTGAGCCTAGAGATAATTATGTGAGCCCAGAGGTAATTATGTGAGCCCAGAAGTAATTATGTGAGCCCAGAGGTAATTATGTGAGCCCAGAGGTAATTATGTGAACCCATAAGTAATTATGTGAGCCCAGAGGTAATTATGTGAGCCCAAAATAAATTATGTAAACCCAGAGGCAGTTATGTGAGACAAGAGGCAATTATGTAAGGCCAGAAGTCTTTGTGTGAGCCCAGAGGCGATTATCCGAGTCCAGGGTCAATTATCCAACTCCAAGGGAAATTAACCGTGTTCAGGGGCAATTATCTCAACCTAGAGGCAATTGTCCGAGCCCAGAGGCACTTATCCGAGTCGGAGACAATTATCTGAGCTTAGGGGCAATTATGTGATCCCAGAGCCAATTATTTGAGCATTGAAACTATTTCCTGAAAAATGACATCATAACTATTTGAGCTGTGACATAATTATTTGGGCACATATAATTATAGGCTCATATATATATATATATAATTTTTCAGGACTATTTTATGAAAATTGAAGAAAAAGAAAACACAAAGAGTAATTTACTATGACAAGTTATATAATCTTTTAACTCTCTGTTCGCTTTTCCATTTTGTAAATTCCCCCGAGTATTTATAGGCATTTAAATTCAATATGTTTTCTATTTCCATTTGCGGTCCTGACTGGTTATTCAACACAATTGAAAGCCGGGGGGAGGGGGAGGGCTGCTCGGTGCAGGTGTTCCACTGACACATGGGTGTTATGTATCTTTGTGTACTGATACATGGTGTTATGTGCTGTGACCTCATCTTATGTGCTGAGGCCTCATGTTATGTAGGGGTTACATGAGCTTGTATCTTATGTATCTCTGCATGTATTATGACCTGATATTAAGTATGGTTATGTGTGTTGCTGTTTCATAATGCTTTGTCAAGCGTGTGTGTGTGTATTGTGTACAGTCACATGTTATTACGAGTGGGCAAAGTATAGCGTGCTTTTTAACTCTTAATATAAATCTATATTCCTTCCTTGTTTTGTATCAAATAGGAAATGGAAACTTCAAAACAAAAATCGATTTAATTTAATTAAACTAGAATTAGCTTTTGTTTGATAATTATGCTATAAATATATATACACTGTTTAAGGTTCCTTTAAGTTTCTAAAGGAAGTTAACACATTCTTAAACACTGAATCTTCAGTATTAATGAAGTACAATAAGAAAATACTACAATGCACGATAAACACAAATATGGTTTCTGACTGGCCGTATTTTCAACAATAATTCACTGGGGTATCACTCAGTAGAACAGTTCTGGCTTACACAGTAAACACAATCAAAATCCAATGATCAAGTGGCTGCGTATTCCCAAGTCCAGGATAGATAATGGCGTGAGAATGGCTACAGTATCAGAGAATAGGTGCTCTCTCTCTGCTAAGTCAAGTGAGACTCTACCTAAACAAATCCTAGTGCACCACAAGTCACGTCGGATCAAGTGATATAACTATTTGGCGCCAACTCGTGACGTCACGACCAAACATGAGTGAACTGTGAACTGGCAGTTACATGCTTAACCTATAACACTCAGCCAGATATATTAAATATATACCGTAGTGGTAAAATAATACTGAGTTATGATTAAGGATGAATAGGATAATAATACCAAGATCCAGTAGCTTCGATTTAGCTAATAACGAAGATACTAGCAAGGTCGTATTATCAAAGGGATGAAATATATACAAGATATCATGACACATGTGCTGTACTGAGACCTTGCAATATACATTCTGATTGTGCTATTGTACAACAGCATACACTCACGTACACACACGTACACACACACACACACACACACACACACACCATTACCTGAAACTGGTCTCATAATTCCTAAAACAAACAACGGAAATATTCCTAAACCAGGACACAAAACTCGCGACAGCAGCAGCAGGACAACAACACAATAACGTAGACATAAAATACTTGT
This sequence comes from Cherax destructor, assembly GCA_009830355.1. Taxonomy (NCBI): domain Eukaryota; kingdom Metazoa; phylum Arthropoda; class Malacostraca; order Decapoda; family Parastacidae; genus Cherax; species Cherax destructor. Next base: position 281,166 of record WNWK01001156.1, on the reverse strand, counting down.
TGAAATATATATACAGCAGGGTAAGGGAGTATGTACTGATGTAGGTGTGAGGGGGGATATGAGGGAGATGTAATGGTGTGAGCGAGGTGTGGTGTAGGTGTGTGGGAGGTGCGTGGGGTTGTACACAGTAGATCTCATAGACCAGTAGCAGATATTTCAACAGTGGAACGCTGAGCATTGTATATATCGACAGTATACAAAGTCGATAAGTACAAGAAAAAGACACTTGGTGATTTCAGTCTAAGACATACTAAATGGGGTGAGGGATGTGGGAGTGTTTGGAGCGAGGGGATGCGGGAGTGTTTGGAGCGAGGGGATGTGTAGAGTTAGAGTGAGGGAAGGGGTATGTCTAGGTCGAGAGTATGTGTGATGCAGTTTCAGAAGCTAAAATTTGCTGGCGGCCAGCTAGACAGGTTCTAGTCAAGGAACTTGAGCTTGAGAACAGTCACATCCAGTTGATGAACAAGAAACCTGTACAACACTTGGGTATCTCTACTACCGAAACGTTTCGCGTGCACAGCCTGAGGCTTCCTCAGTCACGTACAACTTACAACTGCATTAGTAATTTCGAAATTTTTTTATATTTTATTTATAAAACACATACAGGTACATTAACAACAAACTTTGCAACACTATACAAAACATTAACATTATATAGTGACAATGATACAAAGAAAATTCGTATCTGAGACCACTCCACTTGTGGTTTCTGAACATAACCACTTAAAAACTAACATCATACAGATAAAATATAAAACCCTGTTTTATACAAATACAACACGACCACAGGCCACTATATCCAATAATTTGTGAACTAAATACCTCTACATAAAACATATATGCATAAATATTACTGAATACCTCTAACCTAAGAGGCCATAGGCATTAAGACTGCCATCTTAATTATGTTTAAAACTGTGCTTTACTGTAACATTACATAATAACAATTATTCGAAGTCTTATCTGATACCACTCAAGTTGTAAGTTATTATCCAACATATAAAGGAATAACCATCTAAATGATGGGTATTCCATCAAGACTCATAACACATATCACTTGTCACATATCACTTGACAAGGCCAACTCAATTTCCTTCCCCTATCCCTATTAGACTACTCCTATCACTGAATACAAGCACGTATCCTAACCCGCAGAGCATATATCACCATAACAACATACAATAATTCATAAATACACACACAAAAAAATAAGAACTAAGTACTGCTATACATAATCTATGTACTATGATGATACCCTTAATCATCATACAAAATTTTTCCCAAATAATACCCATACAATAAGATCGTTAGCATCATTAATTCCAAAAACTATACAAAACAGTACAGTACTTTCACATTGCCTAACGACAATGATATGATGTATATGAAACGGAGCTATACAATAACATTATACAATGACAATGATAATGTAAAAAAACCTTCTCTGATACCACTAATCTTGTGGTAATATTACAATAACTCCACAACAAATTTTAATTACCTATTTTGAGAGTACTGATAAGAAACATAATATGTACTATTTGAGAACAATATTAAATGATCCCGTACAGCGTCAGGGAACTATACCTTCCTGTCTCATAAAACAAACATCAATTACCATGCTCCAACACTTCAGAAAGCCCCCTTGTGCGTACTCCTTTCCCTTGAACCTGGTCTTTGTCACGTCATTACGTAAAGTCAAATCCAAACAAGTTCATCCTGTCATCCTCTCATACCTATTCAACACCTTTCCGCGTCAGCTGTCTTTTCCCCGTTGCTCAATAACAAGCATTCTCGTCGCCAGTCGACCCCCTCAACATTCCCCTACTATGCACCCTAAAACCTCATTCAACACAACATCGACCCCCTAACTACTCTGTCTTCCAAAGAATCCAGTCCTTTCCAGCTCTACTCTGCATCACCGTAATAACTTTGCTACTGTTAATGTCCTATATCCCTCAGAGAAACTTGATACCCATTTATCTCCATACAATAGCCTATTCCTACACATTGAGCGATACACATGAGCCGCTAAGGCTTTCACCCTACAGTCCCCTCCCACCTCTCTCATTCCCCATGATACATACAAGAAATCCGCAATTACATACATAATTGCCCTCCCCACTTCTCTCGATACTCCCCCAACATCAAAGCTTAAAGCCCGTAAGGTCGAAATTTTTCTCTCCCCCACCAATCCAATCACCCTTGACAACCATAGCCTCACCCCTCTAAAGACTCACAAAAATATACAGCATGATATGCTGTCTCCTCATCTCCGCACCTTTGACATTCATTCGTACCCACCAACCCCATCCTATATAATTCAGACCTCGATGCCAATATACCTAATAGAAATCTGTAAACCACCTCCCGTACCTTAGGCAATAAACGGATCTTCCTGAACATACCCCAAATCCCCCTCCAATCATAAACTGGAAAATTCGCTTGACCCTGTACCACCCCACCCTTTTCACTCCCCGTCCCCAACCTGCCCACCTTTGCCCTTTTAGGCTCCCTCATTGCCAATAACTGTCTAGCCATGTCCTCACACACCCGCAGGTCCCTCCCACTCCACCACTTCCGTACATCCTCCATGACCGCTCCTACTCGTTGACCTCTCACCCCACCCTTCCTTAAAAAACACTGTTTCACATAAACTGCTTTCACACGATGTTCCAAAGAAATGAGGCCCAACCCCCTCTTGACACTCATCATGACAACTTCCTTTCGAAGCCACGGCCGCCCATACCCCCACACATACCGTAACACTTTCTTTTGTAATTCCCTGATGTCGACCATCCTTAAAGGATACACCGCAGCTACATGCCACACCTTACTGTATACAAGTGTGTTCACCACCACCACACGTTGCAACAGCGTAACATCCCCTGCCCTCCAACCCCTCATTCTACCCAGAGCCCTACCCACCACCTCCTCAGAATTCACCTGCCTGGCCACTCTCACATCTGCCATATACACAATTCCACAGATCTTTATTCTATCCACAACATTCCATCCATACACCTTCCCCAAGCCCCCCACCCACGTACCCACCTCCAATAACTTAGACTTGGCTCCATTAACCCTCATTCCTGTCGCTGCTCCAAAGACCTCTATAATACGTCCCACATTAACCAGCCCTTCTGTTCCACCCACCAATACAGTAGTATCATCCACATACCCCACGATGCCCACACTACCCACCCCCTCTTCCCCCTCTCTCCCCTCTCTCCTACTCCTTCCTCTATTAACCTATAAAAGGGATCCTGCATGCACGCGAAAAGGATCTGAGATATGGGACACCCCTGTCTCAGACCCCTTTCCATCACCACCTGTTTCCCCAACTTACCATTCACCTGTACACACCTTCGCAGAACTATACAATGTCTCAACCCATCCAGCAATTTCCTCCCCAAAACCTTGACTCCTCAATATAATTCCCAACATGCTTCTATTCACACAATCATATGCTTCCTTCCAATCTATTCCCAAGACACCCCTCCCGTCCTACCTTCAATAAAATCCCTATTCTCCCATGTCCTACACTCATACTTCTTCCAGGTATACCAAACTGCCCCTGATGTATGACTTTGTCAAGCACCTTTTTCATTCTATTCCCTAAAATTTTGCGAAGATTTTATAATCTCCACACATGAGGGATATCGCCCTGTAATTACCCAAGGTTCTCCCCCCTCCTCCTTTCGGCACCAGAACAACTACCCCCGTCCCCTGCGTCTCCCCTAACCTACCCCCATCCTTCATACAATTAAACAAATGCACTAAACATTCTCTCAACGTTTCCCAATGCACTACATAGAAATCATTTGGTATCCCATCTAAACCTGGTGCCTTCCCTAGACTTAATCTAGACACTGCCTCCCCCACTTCCTCCTCACTTATACTTCCACCCAACTCCTTACGGTCTTCCTCCCCCAAACGACACAGGATCCCTTCCCGAAGGACCTCCCCGGCACTACCCGTCCCTACACTCAATGATAATTTCCTCCCAAACCAATGATCGGCATAATTGCTTATGCCATCCGTTGTCCTGAGCACCTGTCCCACTTCATATCCTCCCACCCTTGTACACACCTCAATCCCCATAATCGTGTTACCCCTCTGCCTATCTCTAAACCTCCTCAACACGCAACCTGACGGTCTATCTCCCCACAACGCCTCCTCAATACCTCCTCTTACTCTGATCGCATCAAAACGATCATTTTGAATATCCCTCAACCTTCCCCTTAACCCCTCTATTTCCCCATACCTACCAACCCCACCCTCATAGCATTCATTTTCGAAATTAGCCCATCAGTCTTGGTAGGTAGTGTTCAGACCCCCAAGTCGGGGATTGTATAGCCATCAGTAACGTGATAATTATATTCACTGTTAGAGCATCGGGTGTCCGGGATCTGAGAATACTAAACGTTGTTTCTCTGTTTGTTCTGTGAATGTGTGTGGAGGTTCGGTGCTTCCTGGTGGCTTAACCCAGCTAGATACTGCTCTGCAACATTCCAAGACGGACGTATACAAAAAAAAGCGCAAGGAATGCTGGTAAGAAAACATTAACTCTGAAACCAGTAGACCAGTCGCTTAGCTAACTAGTTGTTAAAGGAAACGAATTTTCCCTTCCACAACCCTAGGGAATACATCCGGAAAGTGCAGAGTAAAAAAAAAACTTCACTGTACGAAAGGCAGGTTTTTATTGTATTGCTGCAACTCTTCAGGGGAGGTCTTTTTAAATCCTCTTCAGACACTGGCTTTTTCAACACGAATATAGAAAACAGTGAAGGGAGAAATAGAGCGGCCAGTGGTCGCTGTCACCTGGTGGTTCTGCCCAAACAAGCGGATTCAGATAAGCTCTCGAGGCATAGCTCAAGTGTAAAGATACTTTCACCGCTCGTATATCTGGTCTGTTCTATGTTTCAGAATTTTTTTGTATACCCTGAAGTTAGGAACGACTGCATGTGACAGTGCACTGTATGATGCACTGTATAATGCACTGTGATGCACTGTGTTGCACTGTGTGATGCACTGTGTTGCACTGTGTGTTGCACTGTGTTGCACTGTGTGTTGCACTGTGTTGCACTGTGTGTTGCACTGTGTTGCACTGTGGGAGTTGTCACAGTTGCTCTTTGCTGATGACACTGTGCTTTTGGAGGATTCTGAAGATAAGTTGCAGAGGTTGGTGGATGAGTTTGGTAGGGTATGTAAAAGAAGGAAATTAAAAGTTAATATAGGAAAGAGTAAGGTGATGAGGATAACAACAAAAATTAGATAACGGAAGATTGGATATCAGATTGGAGGGAGAGAGTATGGAGAAGGTGAATGTGTTCAGATATTTGGAAGTGGATGTGTCAGCAGATGGGTATATGAAGGATGAGGTGAATCATAGAATTAATGAGGGAAAAAAGGTGAGTGGTGCACTGAGGAGCTTGTGGAGACAGAGAACTTTATCCATGAAGGCAAAGAGGGGAATGTATGAGAGTATAGTTATACCAACACTCTTGTATGGGTGTGAGAAATGGGTTGTGAATGTTGCAACAAGGAGAAGGCTGGAGGCAGTGGAGATGTCGTGTCTGAGGGCAATGTGTGGTGTGAATATAATGCAGAGAATCCGTAGTTTGGAGATTAGGAGGAGGTGTGGGATTACCAAAACTATTATCCAGAGAGCTGAGGAGGGGTTGTTGAGATGGTTTGGACATGTAGAGAGGATGGAACAAAATAGAATGACTTCGAGAGTGTATAAATCTGTAGTGGAGGGAAGGCAGGGTAGGGGTTGGCCTAGAAAAGGTTGGATGGAGGGGGTAAAGGAGGTTTTGTGAGCGAGGGGTTTGGACTTCCAGCAAGCGTGTGTGAGCGTGATAGATAGGAGCGAATGAAGACTAATTGTTTTTAGGACTTGACGTGCTGTTGGAGTGTAGGCAAGGTAACATTTATGAAGGGTTTCAGGGAAACTGGCAGGCCGGACTTGAGTTCTGGAGATGGGAAGTACAGTGTCTGCACTCTGAAGGAGGGGTGTTAATGTTGCAGTTTTGTATCTGTGGTGTGAGCACGCCTCTGGCAAGACAGTGATGGAGTGAATGATGATGAAAGTTTTTCTTTGTCGGGCCACCCTGCCTTGGTGGGAAACGGTCGATGTGTTAAAAAAAAAATGAGCGAGCGAGAGAAAACAAGACTTAAAATAACGTCAAGGAAGGAAAAGCAGGCAAGACGGAGGAGCTCGTCTGAAGGTGTAGTTAAGTGTGGACGGCGACGCAAGGCCACAGTGTCATGCATAATTATTCTGGCTGTAAATAACAGGAAGTGGAGCCGGGAGGTAGTGTTAGGTGCTGGCTGGTGGTGATAGCTGGTGATGCTGAGTGGTACTGCTTGCTGTTGCTGGTGCCAGCTGGTGGTAGTGCCAGCTGGTATTCCATCCCAGGATGGAGTGCCAAGGAGACTAATTCCTGAACAACATTTGTGTTGCTGTCCAAAATTAGTTTTACCATTCTCTTACTCTCTTTCTCCCTCCCTACCCCTTTCTCTCTCCCTCCCTACCCCTTCTCTCTCCCTCTACACCCTCCCACCCTCCATTAAAACACTCTACCACACTCTACATCCTCCCCTTCCTCTCTCCCTACCCTTACTTCACTTTCTCTCTCTCTATATATATATATATATATATATATATATATATATATATATATATATATATATATATATATATATATATATATATATATATAATCACACAGTGGTACCTCGGTATACGTCCTTAATCCGTTCTAGGACCTTGGACGTATACCAAACAATTTTCCCATAAGAAATATAGGGAAAACAATTAATCCGTTCCCATGAAAATCCTATTGTTATTGACATATTATACATTGATGGGGTTGAATAAAATAATTTAAACACTGCTTAATACTAAAATATGTAATTTAAACACTGCTTAATACTAAAATACGTACATAAATACAACAGAATTAGATTAAATAAATGCAAATTTAACCTCACTTTACTTTGCTGAAAGAGTCAAGTGCCTACTAGGATAGTGCTGAGAAGGAGGAGGAGGAATGTTATTGTTTGGAAGGAGAGTTCCCTCTCTTTTCTGTCTCTTTTACCTATTTAGACCTGGTTGAAGCTCACCAGGATTTTTCGAAATGTGACATTGTCTGGTCATTCCAGACAATGCTATTACGGCTTGTTTGGGTTTTGTTGGGTGGTACTTCTCTGCAAAATTTTTGACGTCCATCCATTTGGCAAAGATTTCCTTGATTAATGAAGTAGGGGCTTCCTCTCTCCTCTTCCGAGCCTGAAGAGAGAGCATCCATCTTAGTCTTGTGCTCCTCCTTTCAAGTTCCTGCAGCTCCTCAGTGTCAGCTCTTCCCTGTCTCTCCACTTACTCCTCCACATCGAGAGAGGTAAACAAGGGTAACGCGCGGTGTCGTGACTCATTTGACCCATACAAGTTCTGGCACGCGAGTCGTATTCAAACAAAGGTCGAATACGAAGCAAAATTTTCGCGGCCAAACAGGACTCGACTCGACCCACAGGCCATTCGGATTGGTGTTGCGCTTCGCCTAGCCGCCCCCATACCACCGAACATAGGTGTATTTGCGCCAGGGCGACGGCTGATCAATTGGACTTCATGGTCTCGTGTGTCACACATCAGAAGGGAAGTATGCTAGACATGAGGAGGTCAATGACATCATAAAGAGAAGCCTCGCCACAGCCCGTTGCCCAGCTCAACGGGAACCCCAAGTGCAGAAGTCTGATGGAAGTCAAAAGCGTCCTGATGGAGCCACTATGCTACCCTGGAAGGATGGTAAGCAGATGGCTTGGAACTACATCTGTGCTGCCACAATGGCAGACACCTACTTGCCATACTCCGTAGCCGAATGGGGCTGCCAGCCACAGGAGACCCAGAAGACTCACAAATATGAAGGCCTCTCCCTTGCTATAACTTCATCCCAATAGGGTCGGAGACCCTAGGAGCATGGGGCAAGTGTGCTCTAAAGTTTCTCAAAGAGCTGGGTGAAAACTCATCATAGAAACCAAGGACCACAGAGCGACCAGTTTCCTCTTTCAGAGACTCAGTGTGGCAATCCAGAGGAAAATGCCTTCAGCATTCTGGTCACGCGGCCCACTGCCGGGGAGCTGGACGAAGTATTTGACATGTAGCTCTGAGTTGTTATCTATGTTGTTTTACTCCCTATTGTATTCTTGTCAATGTATTTTGTCAATATATTTTGTCTTGAAATAAAGTTTATACTAAAAGATGGGGTGGTAGAGGAAGTAGAATATTCAAATGGCTTCAGAAAGAAATCTAAATATTCTTCCTTGAAGCCTTTTTATCCACTTCTCCGAGGCAATGGGTCCCACAATTTACACCAGAGGTGGACCCCTTTTATATATATATATATATATATATATATATATATATATATATATATATATATATATATATATATATATACGTATATATATATATATAAATATATATATATATATATATATATATATATATATATATATATATATATATATAAAACATATATACGTGTATATATATATATACATATATACGTGTATATATATATATACGTATATATATATATATATATATATATATATATATATATATATATATATATATATATATATATATATACGTATATTTTATTACATAATATGGTACAAAAGATTTGAGAGATACATTGTTGATATAAAGATGGCATATACAGTACACGAGGTGAGATATACATGTCTAGTACATATTTTACATGTTTGTCACTGATTATAATGCGAAAATCTCATCCAGCTCTTCCGAGCTGGGGCGCGTGCCCAGAATACAGCATGCATTACCCCTCTGAACAGCAGCGCTGAGTCGCTGGAACAGAAAACTAGCTGCCCTGGGATCCCTAGTTACCCTGTTGAGTCTTTTGCCCAGCTCCTTGAGGAACTTAGATGCACTCTTTCCCATGAGCCAAGGGTCTCTTGAGCCTATGGGAACAAACATATAATGATGGGCAAGTTCTCCATATTTTCTCGACTTCTGGGACTCCCTGAAGGTGGCAGCTGCCCCTCCTTCCTCCCTGGTGTATTGGAGATAGGTATCAGCCAAGGTAGATGCACATGTGTAGTCCCACACCACCTGCTTGCCGTCTGTCCAGGCTTGAAGGGTGATACCATCTGGACGCTTTTGGCTGCCATCAGATCTGCATAGTTGGGGTGGTTCCCTTACTGCTGGGCATCCGGCTGTTGTGAGGCTCCTCTTGATAATGTTATTAACCTCTTCATGTCTTGCAATCTTTCCCTCGGATTTACGACACACAAGACCATGGTACCCGAATCGGTCTGCTGCTTCACTGCCACAAATACACCTGTGTTCGGCGAGAATAGGGGCGGCAAGTCGAAGGGCAACACCAATGCGTGTGCCAAGGCTGGAGTTGGGAACAGCCAAAAGAAAGTCCCCTGCATGAGGAGCTCTCACTGCAAGGAGGCGGGCTCTATCCTTCCCTGACACACTCTGAAGCATTGCTGAGGCTATATTCTCTACTATTGGGCCATCCCAGTGCGACTGTTTGTAGTTGTTGGGGGAGCAGGCCTGGTTTCAGAGCCTGTTAGGTTATCCCAGATCCTGGCTCTATCAACGAACTTTTGGTCATGGATTCCAATCGTGTCCCTAAGATGTTCAGGGAGAATTGCTGCTCAAGCCCTCTGGATGCAATGCATGAAGACAGGAAAGCAGGTAGAGCAATCTGAGATGACTTCGGACACCAATGCCTCCTAGTCTGACTGGGAGTGTGTATATATTTTATATATATATATATATATATATATATATATATATATATATATATATATATATATATATATTTTTTTTTTTTTTTTTTTTTTTATTAACACATCGGCCGATTCCCACCAAGGCAGGGTGGCCCGAAAAAGAAAAACTTTCATCATCATTCACTCCATCACTGTCTTGCCGAAGGGTGCTTTACACTACAGTTATAAAACTGCAACATTAACACCCCTCCTTAGAGTGCCGGCACTGTACTTCCCATCTCCAGAACTCAAGTCCGGCCTGCCGGTTTCCCTGAATCCCTTCATAAATGTTACTTTGCTCACACTCCAACAGCACGTCAAGTATTAAAAACCATATGCCTCCATTCACTCCTATCAAATACGCTCACCATGCTTGCTGGAAGTCCAAGCCCCTCGCACACAAAACTTCCTTTACCCCTCCTCCAACCTTTCCTAGGCCGACCCTACCCCGCCTTCCCTCCACTACAGATTTATACACCTCGAAGTCACTCTGTCTCGTTCCATTCTCTCTACATGTCCAAACCACCTCAACAACCCCTCCTCAGCTCTCTGGACAATCGTTTTGGTAATCCCGCACCTCCTCCTAATTTCCAAACTCCGAATTCTCTGCATTATTTTCCCACCACACATTGACCTCAGACATGACATCTCCACTGCCTCCAGCCTTCTCCTCGTTGCAACATTCATCACCCATGCTTCACACCCATATAAGAGCGTTGGTATAACTATCTCTCATACATTCCCTCTTTACTTCCATGGACAAGGTTCTTTGTCTCCACAGACTCCGAAGTGCTCCACTCACCCTTTTCCCCTCATCAATTCTATGATTCACCTCATCCTTCATAGACCCATCCGCCGACATGTCCACTCCCAAATATCTGAATACATTCACTTCCTCCATACTCTCTCCCTCCAATCTGATATCCAATCTTTCGTCACCTATTCTTTTTGTTATCCTCATCACCTTACTCTTTCCTATATTCACTTTCAATTTTCTTCTTTACACCCTACCAAATTCATCCACCAACCTCTGCAGCTTCTCTTCAGAATCTCCCAAAAGCACAGTGTCATCAGCAAAAGCAACTGTGACAACTCCACTTTGTATTTGCTTCTTTATCTTTTAGCCCAACACCTCTTGCCAAGACCCTCGCATTCACTTCTCTTACAACCCCATCTATAAATATATTGAACAACCACGGTGACATCACACATCCTTGTCTAAGGCCCACTTTTACTGGGAAATAGTCCCCTTCCCTCCTACACACTCTAACCTGAGCCTCACTATCCTCATAAAACTCTTCACTGCTTTCAGTAACCTTCCTCCTATTCCATACACCTGCAACATCTGCCACATTGCCCCCTATCTACCCTAGCATACGCCTTTTCCAAATCCATAAATGCCACAAAAACATCTTTACCCTTATCCAAATACTGTTCACCTATATGTTTCACTGTAAACACTTGGTCTACACACCCCTACTTTTCCTAAAGCCCCTTGTTCATCTGCTATCCTGCTTTCTGTTTTACTCTTAATTCTTTCAATAATAACTCTACCATACACTTTACCAGGTACACTCAACAGACTTATTCCCTATAATTTTTGCACTCTCTTTTGTCCCTTTGCCTTTATACAAAGGAACAATACACGCTCTCTGCCAATCCTAGGTACCTTACCCTCTTCCATACATTTATTAAATAATAGCACAACCACTCCAAAATTATATCCCCACCTGCTTTTAACATTTCTATCTTTATCCCATCAATCCCAGCTGCCTTACCCCCTTTCATTCTACCCACTGCCTCACGAACTTCCCCTACACCCCTCTGGGGTTTCCTCTATTTTCTTACTAGTTCTTGTTCTTCCTCCGAAAGCCATACGTGTCGTAAGAGGCGACTAAAATGCCGGGAGCAAGGGGCTAGTAACCCTTTCTCCTGTATAAATTACTACATTAAAAAAAAAATTGTTTTCTTTTATGGGTCACCCTGTCTCGGTGGGTTACGACCGGTTGTTGAAAGAAACAGAATTATAATAATAATAATAATAATAATAATAATAATAATAATAATAATAATAATAATAATAATAATAATAATGAGGCACTGTCTTACACGTAACTGGGCTCTGTGATGACCCAGGTAGAGCCTACAGTCACCTCTCTCATAAAATTTCTATAAAGCGCTGTTGCTCGCAAAATGCGACTGAAAAAGCCCCTTTCATAATTGAATAGCAAGTTGAAAAAGCCTCATAGCAGGTGGTAGTCAATGTCAGATGCTCTTTTTTTCAATCAGATTTACTTAAAAACACGTTATGTATAGAGGAGCTTTATAATACAAGATTTTTAATGAGCTTAGTCGAGGGGAAAATGGTGTAGTATTGGGGTGGGTGGGGAGGTAACTGTGGGGAGTGAAACATTGTGGCGGGGAAGGTGGGGAGGAAGGAAATAAGGGATGAAGAAAGAAAGGGAAGAGGGGAGTGGAGAAATAACATTCTTCCTCCGTAAAAGAAGCTTTTTCTAAAATCATTTCATGTTAGAGAGTCATTCCTCGCTCGCTCTCTCTCTCTCTCTCTCTCTCTCTCTCTCTCTCTCTCTCTAATATTTAACTTTTATTCCTCATGCATACACACACACACACACACACACACACACACACACACACACACACACACATGATAACGACATACAAAATACTGCAGGGAATCGACAAGGTAGATAGTGACAGAATGTTCCAGAGAGGGAACACAGAAACAAGGGGACACAACTGGAAGCTGAAGACTCAGATGAGTCAAAGGGATGTTAGGAAGCACTTCTTCAGCCATAGAGTAGTTAGGAAGTGGAATAGTCTAGCGAACGATATAGTGGAGGCGGGAACCATACATAGTTTTAAGACAAGGTATGATAAAGCTCATGGAGCAGGGAGAGCAGAGACTCAGTAGCGGACAGCGAAGAGGTGGGGCCAGGAGCTGAGTCTCGACCCCTGCAACCACAATTAGGTGAGTACAATTAGATGAGTACACACACACACAAGGCATGGACCAGTAGGCCTGTTGCAGTGCTCCTACTTTCTTATGTTCTAACGTTCTCAAGCCACCTAGAAATCTCATCGTATAACCGAATTTAATTTCTGATGAGCCCTTCACGAAGGGGTCACAGGGCGCTTGATCCAAGGAGCTGGAGCTGCCCTCCCTTGATCGCATCAAGGAAAAAACTGAGATTCCTTAAACTGTTTGACCCTTGATAACCTTTAACAAATAGTGACCACTTAAACGAAGTCACATTAACAACTCATCACAAGTCGATAAAACCGGCCAATTAGAACCTTAAAATTCGTTTTATATATCGCATCAGCTGACTCCTCGATCTCCTTACTAATTTAAAGTCAACTATCGTTATGTTTATTGAGCTCAGTGTGCGGTTAATGTATAGCGTTTATCGAGAGACGTTTCGCCCGTCTGGGGTTTCATCAGGTCCCTGGTGGGGGAAACGTGTTGTCAAGAAAAGGACGTAAACAATATAATGTGTTTTATTTATATACATGTCAATATGTGATAACAGTGTCTGACACCCAGCTTCCAGTGTCTGACATCCAGCTACCAGAGTCTGACACCCAGCTACCAGTGTCTGACACCCAGCTACCAGTGTCTGACACCCAGCTTCCAGTGTCTGATACCCAGCTACCAGTGTCTTTCACCCAGCTATCAGTGTCTGACACCCAGCTACCAGTGTCTGACACCCAGCTACCAGTGTCTGACACCCAGCTACCAGTGTCTGACACCCAGCTCCCAGCTACCAGTGTCTGACACCCAGCTACCAGTGTCTGACACCCAGCTCCCAGTGTCTAACACCCAGCTTAAAGTGTCTGACACCTAGATACCAGTGTCTGACACCCAGCTACCAGAGTCTGACACCCAGCTACCATTATCTGACTTTTCTGGCCAGGGAGGACCGAAACGTCGTCTTAAGGTTTCTCTACTAAGTGAAGTTTTTTGGTGAATTGACAATAATCAATGTTCACTTGTTGCTCATAATTGTTCACTTATTGTTCATACGTGTTCACTTATTGTTCATACGTGTTCACTTATTGTTCATACGTGTTCACTTATTGTTCGTACTTGTTCACTTATTGTTCATACTTGTTCACTTATTGTTCATACGTGTTCACTTATTGTTCATACTTGTTCACTTATTGTTCATACGTGTTCACTTATTGTTCACACTTGTTCATTTATTGTTCATACTTGTTTACTTATTGTTCATACTTGTTCACTTATTGTTCATACGTGTTCACTAATTGTTCATACTTGTTCCTACCAGCTGGTACATCATACAACCTTACATCAATGTGTTGTCATTGGCCAGCTGGTCAAATAATTATTTCAACAATGAATTTAGTAAATGCCACAGGGCCAAGACGCGGTGCTACAGGGCCAACACAGGGTGCCACATGGCCAACACAGAGTGCCACATGGCCAACACAGGGTGCCACAGGGCCAACACAGGGTGCCACAGGGCCAACACAGGGTGTCACATGGCCAACACAGGGTGCCACATGGACAACACAGAGTGCCACAGTTGGAAAGCATTAATCCAACTTTCAAGGTATTAAAATTCCCTTCTGATATACTTATGACTTTTTTTTCCTTCTCCACACATAATTCTCTTCCCTCTCGCCTTCTTCCATCCCCTTTCCCCCTCTCATCCCACTCCTCCATCCCTCCCTCTCATCCCACTCCTCCATCCCCGAGCACTCCGCACCCAAACCACCCACAGGAGCTCTCACAGCAGTCGAACAGCCTCGTTCTGTTAGTTGACGATGAATAATGAAGAGCGTGAAGCGCCTCTGGTCTAGACCACCGTCAAGACACTGAATAATGAATGAGAATTCACATCGTCTCAGCCCAACGTTACTACAAAATAATACAGTTTTGTGGAATATTTCCCAGTCATGGAAATGTATCAAGAAGTTTTGAATGATGAAGCGAGGTAGTGTAGTGGTGCTGTGGTGGTGCTGTGGTGGTGCTGTGGTGGTGCTGTGGTGGTGCTGTGGTGGTGCTGTGGTGGTGCTGTGGTGGTGCTGTGATGGTGCTGTGGTGGTGCTGTGATGGTGCTGTGGTGGTGCTGTGGTGGTGCTGTGGTGGTGCTGTGGTGGTGCTGTGGTGGTGCTGTGGTGGTGCTGTGGTGGTGCTGTGGTGGTGCTGTGGTGGTGCTGTGGTGGTGCTGTGGTGGGGTGAGATGGTGCTGTGATGGTGGTGTGGTGGTGCTGTGGTGGTGCTGTGGTGGTGCTGTGGTGGGGTGAGATATATATATATATATATATATATATATATATATATATATATATATATATATATATATATATATATATATATATATATATGTATATATTTCCTTTAGTCTCATTATGTATGAAGTCATTATGAAGTACGAGCTTTAGGAGGACAAATTAAACTTCAACTTATTATCACACAATCTAATTAAAATCATTACGCATTTTTGGAAGGATTCGGGAAAATTTGCATACAAATACGGTGTTGGGCGCAGACGCTGTCTGGCGCGTCATTTGAAACTCGTTAGCAAAAATATATCTGGCTGGATATTGTTTCTACTCTCGGTGTTAATTTAGAAAATGTGCAGTGAACCTTTGTGAAATATGCGGCGTATTTTATATAAGCGAGCGCTGAGTTGCCCGGATGTTTCATCCGCTCTGTGTTTACGTTTTAGTGTTGACGTATTGGAGTTTAACGGGAGCCGAGCAGCGCTTGTGGCGTCCTGTCTTCACCGTTTAGTCAGTCAAACTAATTACTGTTCAGGTGTTCATGTGAACACCACCTGCTCTTGGATCCCATTCTTCACTCTTACTTCGAGAATTTTGTTAGGTCAAAGACCACATGTGTAACTAATGCGACATTTTTATTGTGCCAACGTTTGGCTTTGCAGGAGCTTTGTTGCATCAGTTGCACATGTGTCCTTTTACCAAACATATTGTCGGTAATTCTACCAACATTATCACGAAGAGCATTTTGCTAGTATCAATGCCGCGCCGCTGGTTTGTTAAGAACTAGCGAAATAATCAGCTCTCATACCCGGCCGTTACAGAGGGTCAACACTTCATCCCCTCCATTTAGAGCCGCCACGGAATGCTCCACATTACACAGGGATGACAATCAGGTAACAATCAGCTAACAAACTTTTTGAACACTTTGCAACAAATTCAAGAACGCCAGCTTATTGATCAAGAGAAAACACACTATACTTGGTGAGGGTTTCGGGGGTCGACGCCCCCCGCTGCCCGGTCTGAGACAAAATAAAATAAAAACTTGACCCATATACAAAGAAAAGCTACCGGTAAATGCTAAAGTAGCTTTTGCTAATTCCAGACTTAAAAATATACTGAGGTAAACTGAATGCAATTAGTAGGTAAAATATTGAAAAAAAACTTTCACCTTAAATTTACAGAAACTTTCCATTGGAAGAGAGAGAGAGAGAGAGAGAGAGAGAGAGAGAGAGAGATAATGGTCATTCTATGTGTCCACGGGGAAAAATATCGTAAAAATCTTTATTGTTAAGATCGGAGGAATAAACTTTTGGCTCTGTGGGAGATGTTTGAGGATAAACTTTCTTTTACATTGGTAAATTTTGAAAAAAAGTTTCCTTAATGTTTTACACGAATGTTTATTAAAAGAAAAGTTATGCTTTTTTGTTTTGATTGCTGTTGTACAGACCAATGTATACACACACACACACACACACACACACATATATATATATATATATATATATATATATATATATATATATATATATATATATATATATATATATAGCAAGACAAGCCACGTGGGGTTGAAGCTTGGCTTGCATTGTTAAGTCACCTTTCTGCGATTGTTTTGCATATATATATATATATATATATATATATATATATATATATATATATATATATATATATTTTTTTTTGTCTTGAAATAAAGTTTATAGACATCCAAAAGATGGGGTGTTAGGGAAGTGGAATATTCAAATGGCTTCAGAAAATAAATCTAAATATTCTTCCTTGAAGCCTTTTTATCCACTTCTCCGAGGCTATGGGACCCACAGTGTACACCAGAGGTGGACCCCATCCTATATATATATATATATATATATATATATATATATTAGGTAGTAGGTCGGTAGACAGCAACCGCCCAGGGAGGTACTACCGTCCTGCCAAGTGAGTGTAAAACGAAAGCCTGTATTTGTTTTACATGATGATAGGATTGCTGGTGTCTTTTTTCTGTCTCATAAATATGCAAGATTTCAGGTATGTCTTGTTACTTCTACTTACACTTAGTTCACACTACACATTCATGTACAAGCATATATATACACACCCCTCTGGGTTTTCTTCTATTTTCTTACTAGTTCTTGTTCTTATTTCCTCTTATCTCCATGGGAAAGTAGAACAGAATTCTTCCTTCGTAAGCCATGCGTGTCGTAAGAGTCGACTAACATGCCGGGAGCAAGGGGCTAGTAACCCCTTCTCCTGTATACATTACTAAAGTTAAAAAGAGAAACTTTTGTTTTTCTCTTTGAGCTACCCCGCCTTGGTGGGAGGCGGCCGAGTATTGCATGCATTGCAATACTCAGAAACAAGCAAAAATATCTTCAAACATTTTTATCTCAAGGTCAGCAGCAGATTCGAACCCTGAACTCTGCCCCTTCATCTGGGCAGAGTCAAACTCATGCGTCTTAACCAACTCAGCTACAGACTACCACTTAACTATGCTGAGGACAACATAAATTAACCACTGGCTTGCAATGCGTCCTAAAATCTCACCTATGTGGCTGGCATTAAGATTTACAGAACGAAATTGCAAACATCATCACACTTGCAAAGTTACTGGAGCTGACAGCAATGGAATCCAACGGCTATCTTCCACTGGCCGCCCATGGTTATGTGGGATCTGTTGTTAAGTTGGTGAGTGCGTCAGTGTCTGACACTCTGCCCTGGCAGAGAGTGGAGTTTAGAGTTCGAATCCTCTGCTGGTTGTGTCCATGTTAATACAAACGTCCTAGGATCAGCATTTTAATTATTTTTCAACAAACCTGAACTATATATGTACGGTGAAAGTATTCAGACTGTCGCATATCACGCTTATCTAAGCACTCATCTGGCTGAAGTCTGATTTGAAAGCTTTGAAACGAGATGCGAAAATATCAGAAAACACAAAAATAAATAAAACTGTCACAAAAGTTGGTAGACGTGTGAGACTCCATTCCCCGAGGCTCCCAGCCATCAGATTCTCCACTGAGACTCACACTCACTCACTAACTCACTCACTGCTACTCTTGCTGTTGTAACTGAAATGAAAAAAAGACTGCGAAAAAATAGTCTACTCGACTATTATATTCACGAGGAAAAGCTAAACCCTTGGGGAACATACAGCTCTTTAAAAATAGAAAGTGATTAAGTTGATCTATGGAAGTGAAAAACAGCCGCAATTCCTTAAACCATGAGTCTCTTATTAGTTATTAGTTCAATGTTTATTGTTAGAATGAAATACATAACACAGAAGTTTTTGCAATCACGAGAATAAAATCAGCTGATCTCAGACTTGTCAGACATATTGGACGTTCATTTGCGGAAACATGTATTAAAATATACGTACATATTTTAATATATACACATATTTAAATATGTGTGCATACTCTATGTGTACATGGTTTGGGAAACTGTTTAAACGCCGTCTTTAACACTATCAACTGAAATTAGTTATCCTGAAGGTGAACATCGCGTTATCCTGAAGGTGAACATCGATATAGATATCTTCCAGTTCTAGCACTCTCGTCCCCCGCCCCATCCTGTCGTATATGTATTGGCTCCCTTCCCTTCGCTCTTCTCTGTGTAACTTGTTAATGGTCCAAGTCAGACCGAAACGTCGTCATAAGTTTCAGTCTTCTAAGTGTGGATTATTTACATTTATTTGTAGAAACTTGAGCTAGGAATGTTGAAGAACAATGTGTACCAGTTGCCAGCTGACCTGTTCCACGAAGTTGTCAAGTGTACCGGCGCATCGCTTCCAAACTTCACACTTTCTGATTTTGTCCCAAAGTGATGAACAATATGTTCCTCTGCGGTGGAGAGGATATTAAAATCTATAAAGTTCTGATACATACCAGACAAACTAGGAAAAGAACTATTTTGCCATGGCTACGAACACTGAGTTTTTTGAACCCAGACAAGAAGCACTGTGGCAGCGCATTACCAATTGACAATAAAAAGGATCAAGAACCATTTGTCTACAGTTGCTTCGGAGTTCAAGAAGTTGTACGAAGCTCCAGGAACATCGGATGTTAGTCCAGCATTGGTCACTGTGCTCCGCCAAGAATATTGCAGGTACTATACGCAAGGAGTTATTGTTTTGAATCTGCGTAACCTTTGACATCGTTATACAGGTCTTGACACAGCTATCTCAGTCATCTTGATATGCTTGCTGAATATCGCAAAGTTTACAAAAATACGACGAAGCTTTTGAAGAATTTGCTTTAGGCTGCAGTGAGATGGTTGTTACACAGACTGCTATATTCTGTCTCCCACTTTTTCTACCTCACGACAAAAATCCAATATTCACATCTTTCTAAATCCTTGGGATTTGTGGAATGCTAGAGTTTGCTGACCACCTGTCGGTTACTACACCCAAAAACAGACGAAGCAGTAGTGATCCCAAAGGCTTAAGAGGATGAGAAAAAAATCAAAACGAAATGTGTATTAATTTATCAACTCCAGCCTTCTAATACTAACAGAGTTTGCAAGTAACAGTTCCAGGAGGTCCTGTAAATAATGACTGCTTGAAAAAATAGTCCCAGAAAACACAACACTGAATCAACTTGTGTGGCGATTGTGACTCTTGGGAAATGAAATACTGGAACAAGGTTTACTCTGCCTGGTGCTTTGATATCTATACACAAGCAAGAAACTCATAACATATCTGCACGTATTAGCATTATGAAAATGATCAGTACATTCTCGAAATATGAACAGCAGTTACGAAGGTCGTCTATGAGACAGCCAGTGTTATAAGCGAACAACTAGAAACTGCCTCATGATAGGCAGGTCTTAATCCTACTCACCACTACAGTAGATCTACTGGCTCATTCTAGGCAACCACTTCCCCCGTCCCCTCAAAGTTTCTCTAATTTAGAATCTGACTGTTTCTGCCATGTTACTGAGCTAGAAGTCACAGTATCTGTACACACAGTGTATGGGATGATATGTTAGGAAAAAAGTGGCTACTGAGTGTGATGTTAGAGATCGTATATAAAAAAAAATGTCAAAAGACAGTTAGCGATCTCATTTCCGGCCAACATATGTTTCTGAAGAATGTTGTCTCTAGCCTGTAGTGCTAATATCAACATGTAACATGAGAACAGCGAATCAACGTTCGCTGTATCAGTAACTAAGGATCATGTTAGTCTCTTGGGTGTAAAGCCTGTCATCCTTACAAGAGTCATTTCACCTGTACACTAACATCAAGAATACTTCAATCCCTAAAAATATGTATTAAAGCAAATATACATTGTAATATATATATAAGTAAATATATACATACATACATACATGTGAATACACTGTACAAGGTATTCTGCATGGGTATTATGTATGGGTTACGTAAAGGTTACTGTTGAAGAATTCGTGAGAGTTGCAGAGGAGTCTTCAAAATTAGTTGGAAAAGCTAACGTCATCGTAACTTCAGATCCTGACATCTGTATGGAATTATCACGTCAGACTCAAGAAAACCTATTTACTTCTGGGAACCTTCCATCTTAAGCTGATTCCTTTGGCTGGGAAGATAGTGGAAAACACACAGCCTTGGGCTGAAGGGGAACTGGTGGGATTTGAGTCTTTATACAGAATACTCCGAGTCACAATACGGCATACTCAGCGTCACTATACGGCATACTCAGCGTCACTATACGGCATACTCAGCGTCACTATACGGCATACTCAGCGTCACTATACGACATACTCAGCGTCACTATACCCCATACTCAGCAGATACGAGTGCTGCAGCACATACATGAATCATCACAACACTAAGCTAGCAAATTTATGGGCATTTCTAGTAGTTTGTCACACAAAGTTAAAAAAAAATCAGTTGTTTTTCGCCCTCATATCTCAAGAATTGGACTATAATCCTCCCTTGTTATGCGTTTTCTGTAAAATCACGGTAGTCAAAAATACACACAGAACAAATAAAGTGTCAATTAAAACAAAGCTGCATTTTTATTTGTCACTTATAATATTGAATAGTTTGTTTGGTTTGAAGAGACAAACTTTGTAATGTTTGACGTGTCTAATGAAGAGCAAACATGTCATAAATCATCTCTTTTAATGACCTCCAGGGTGATAGATGTGAGCACAGAAAGTGATAAAAAACGACTTTTAAATGTTTTTTTGTAAAATAAAAGTTGAGAAATGCATATTGGTGGGGAGTATCCGGTGAGGCGCATGGCCACTGTGTCCACCACTTGCTTCCTGGACCATCGTGGCCACCAGGCTTCTATCATCGTGGCCACCAGGTTTCTATCATCGTATCAGACATCAGTATATCAGTGGTATAAAATACCGACAACTTAATGAGTTAAACACATGAGCACCATCCGGGACTCATTACCTCTTCTACAATGTTTCGTTTATATCCCTGCAATGTACTGTTAAAGCCACTGGATGGCGAAACGTCTGTAAATAAAGGTACCTAGATGTTGCACATGTGTTCAACGTTGTAATGAGTGGCTAATCTCACCTTTGTTGTTCACTAGTAAATTAAAACGTTACTTACATGTACCAGTGGACAAAGTATTAGAGGCTGGACCCGTGAGCTGTAGTTCAACCCCCGCAGGCGTATACATATTACCAGACAAACACGCACACACAGACAGAGTGGGCGCCGGTGACGAGTGGGGTTCCACAGGGGTCAGTCCTAGGACCGGTGCTATTTCTGTTATTTGTGAACGACATGACGGAAGGAATAGACTCCGAAGTGTCCCTGTTTGCAGATGATGTGAAGTTGATGAGAATAATTCAATCGGACGAGGACCAGGCAGAACTACAAAGGGATCTGGACAGGCTGCAAGCCTGGTCCAGCAATTGGCTCCTGGAGTTCAACCCCACCAAGTGCAAAATCATGAAGATTGGGGAAGGGCAAAGAAGACCGCAGACGGAGTACAGTCTAGGGGGCCAGAGACTACAAACCTCAATCAAGGAAAAAGATCTTGGGTTGAATATAACACCAGGGACGACTACCTGAGGCGCACATCAACCAAATAACTGCTGCAGCATACGGGCGCCTAGCAAACCTAAGAACAGCATTTCGACATCTTAATAAAGAATCGTTCAGGACCCTGTACACTGCGTACGTTAGGTCCATAGTGGAGTATGCAGCACCAGTTTGGAACCCACATCTAGCCAAGCACGTAAAGAAGCTAGAGAAAGTGCAAAGGGTTGCAACAAGACTAGTCCCGGAGCTAAGGGGCATGTCCTACAAGGAGAGGTTAAGGGAAATCGACCTGACGACACTGGAGGACAGGAGAGATAGGGGGGACATGATAACGACATATAAGATACTGAGAGGAATTGACAAGGTGGACAGAGACAGAATGTTCCAGAGATGGGACACAGCAACAAGTTGGAAGTTGAAGACTCAGATGAATCACAGGGATGCTAGGAAGTATTTCTTCAGTCACAGAGTGGTCGGGAAGTGGAATAGTCTAGGAAGTGATGTAATGGAGGCAGGTTCCATACATAGCTTTAAGAAGAGGTATGATAAAGCTCATGGCGCAGGGAGAGTGACCCAGTAGCGGCCAGTGAAGAGGCGGGGCCAGGAGCTATGACACAACCCCTGCAACCACAACTAGGTGAGTACAACTAGATGAGTACATAGCAAAGAGACGGATCTAGGAACTGTGACGCGACCAATGCAGCCATATACAGGTGAGAACACACACTTTCTAATGCACACACACACACACACACACACACACACACACACACACACACACAGACACACAGACACACACACACACAGACACACACACACACAGACACACACATTTATGGACTTGACAACTCTGCTTTCTCCGTGCACTCAACATCCAACCACCATAACAAGGTTCACGTGCACTCAACATCCAGCCACCATAACAAGGTTCACGTGCACTCAACATCCAACCACCATAACAAGGTTCACGTGCACTCAACATCCAACCACCATAACAAGGTTCACGTGCACTCAACATCCAACCACCATAACAAGGTTCACGTGCACTCAACATCCAGCCACCATAACAAGGTTCACGTGCACTCAACATCCAACCACAATAACAAGGTTCACGTGCACTCAACATCCAGTCATCATAATAAGGTTCACGTGCACTCAACATCCAGCCACCATAACAAGGTTCACGTGCACTCAACAACCAACCACCATAACAAGGTTCACGTGCACTCAACATCCAGCCACCATAACAAGGTTCACGTGCACTCAACATCCAGCCACCATAACAAGGTTCACGTGCACTCAACATCCAACCACCATAACAAGGTTCACGTGCACTCAACATCCAACCACCATAACAAGGTTCACGTGCACTCAACATCCAGCCACCATAACAAGGTTCACGTGCACTCAACATCCAGTCACCATAACAAGGTTCACGTGCACTCAACATCCAGCCACCATAACAAGGTTCACGTGCACTCAACATCCAGCCACCATAACAAGGTTCACGTGCACTCAACATCCAGCCACCATAACAAGGTTCACGTGCACTCAACATCCAGCCACCATAACAAGGTTCACATGCACTCAACATCCAACCACAATAACAAGGTTCACTGCACTCAACATCCAGCCATCAATAACAAGGTTCACGTGCACTCAACATCTCAGTCCCAAAATCATCAACAAGGTTCACGTGCACTCAACATCCAACCACCATAACAAGGTTCACGTGCACTCAACATCCAACCACCATAACAAGGTTCACGTGCACTCAACATCCAGCCACCATAACAAGGTTCACGTGCACTCAACATCCAGTCATCATAACAAGGTTCACGTGCACTCAACATCCAACCACCATAACAAGGTTCACGTGCACTCAACATCCAACCACTATAACAAGGTTCACGTCACTCAACATCCAGCCATCATAACAAGGTTCACGTGCACTCAACATCCAGCCACCATAACAAGGTTCACGTGCACTCAACATCCAGCCACCATAACAAGGTTCACGTGCACTCAACATCCAGCCACCATAACAAGGTTCACGTGCACTCAACATCCAGCAACCATAACAAGGTTCACGTGCACTCAACATCCAACCAACATAACTAGGTTCACGTGCACTCAACATCCAGCCACCATAACAAGGTTCACGTGCACTCAACATCCAACCACCATAACAAGGTTCACGTGCACTCAACATCCAGTCATCATAACAAGGTTCACGTGCACTCAACATCCAACCACCATAACTAGGTTCACGTGCACTCAACATCCAACCACCATAACAAGGTTCACGTGCACTCAACATCCAGCCACCATAACAAGGTTCACGTCCACTCAACATCCAACCACCATAACAAGGTTCACGTGCACTCAACATCCAACCACTATAACAAGGTTCACGTGCACTCAACATCCAGCCACCATAACAAGGTTCACATGCACTCAACATCCAGCCATCATAACAAGGTTCACGTGCACTCAACATCCAACCACCATAACAATGTTCACGTGCACTCACCATCCAGCCACCATAACAAGGTTCACGTGCACTCAACATCCAGCCACCATAACAAGGTTCACATGCACTCAACATCCAACCACCATAACAAGGTTCACGTGCACTCAACATCCAGCCACCATAACAAGGTTCACGTGCACTCAACATCCAGTCATCATAACAAGGTTCACGTGCACTCAACATCCAACCACCATAACAAGGTTCACGTGCACTCAACATCCAACCACCATAACAAGGTTCACGTGCACTCAACATCCAGCCACCATAACAAGGTTCACGTGCACTCAACATCCAGTCATCATAACAAGGTTCACGTGCACTCAACATCCAACCACTATAACAAGGTTCACGTGCACTCAACATTAAGCCACCATAACAAGGTTCACGTGCACTCAACATCCAGCCACTATAACAAGGTTCACGTGCACTCAACATCCAGCCACCATAACAAGGTTCACGTGCACTCAACATCCAGCCACCATAACAAGGTTCACGTGCACTCAACATCCAACCACCATAACTAGGTTCACGTACACTCAACATCCAGCCACCATAACAAGGTTCACGTGCACTCAACATCCAGCCACCATAACAAGGTTCACGTGCACTCAACATCCAACCACCATAACTAGGTTCACGTGCACTCAACATCCAGCCACCATAACAAGGTTCACGTGCACTCAACATCCAACCACCATAACAAGGTTCACGTGCACTCAACATCCAGTCATCATAACAAGGTTCACGTGCACTCAACATCCAACCACCATAACTAGGTTCACGTGCACTCAACATCCAACCACCATAACAAGGTTCACGTGCACTCAACATCCAGCCACCATAACAAGGTTCACGTGCACTCAACATCCAACCACCTTAACAAGGTTCACGTGCACTCAACATCCAACCACCATAACAAGGTTCACGTGCACTCAACATCCAACCACTATAACAAGGTTCACGTGCACTCAACATCCAACCACCATAACAAGGTTCACATGCACTCAACATCCAGCCATCATAACAAGGTTCACGTGCACTCAACATCCAACCACCATAACAATGTTCACGTGCACTCAACATCCGGCCATCATAACAAGGTTCACGTGCACTCAACATCCAGCCACCATAACAAGGTTCACGTGCACTCAACATCCAACCACCATAACAATGTTCACGTGCACTCAACATCCAGCCATCATAACAAGGTTCACGTGTGTTAAGTCTGTCTTCTTGGCTGCTTACTTTGGGCAGTAGAATGGTAGCGTAGGTGCAGAGATACGGCCGATGACTAGACTCAGTTTATTAATGGCAAGGTGTAGGAATACACGGGGACAGAGCGTGAGGGGACCGGGAGCCAGCAAGGGTAGAGATGCTGCTTCAGTGAGGTAGGCCGTGTAAGTGAGAGAGAAGCATGGCTGACCAGCCCGACCTTGATAGACCTATAGAGGGCAGCACCATAGTGCCGCGCAGTTTGAAACAGCCTCTGGATAGGCTGTTTACATCCGCTCGGCCACCTACCGCGTGTCGTCTCGACACGACAATACTGGCGGGCACAAGGTGTAAACAAGCAAGCAAGGTTACCCAGGGGAAACTGGCTTCCGGTCACCTGACATTTACAACAGGAAATTGCCGGTGCAGGGCAATTGAATAATATCACAAATTCTTAGGAAATGCCAGACAAGTCACTGTTTACTTAACTTTGATTGTAGATGGGGGGTTAGATGCAAGTAGGCAGATTCTGAAACTTCTGGTGTGTACTGGTGGCTGGATGCGGCAGGTACACAACTATAAACACTTCCTGTAGGCTTTCTATGTGGGTCTCCAGTGGCGTAGGAAAGATTGTGCAAGGCTTGGGAAAGAGGAGCAGGGAAAAAGGGCATAGAACTCATGCGAGAAATGAGTGGTTTTCTACTAAAAAACACAGAAACTCGCCAGCTGAGAGAGACACACTAAAACCTGAGGCTTGTCTCCAGTGTAAGATTAAGGTTGGAAGAAGGGAAGCGAACCGGAAATGGGTTATAAAAAACAGAAACTCGCCAGCGAGATAGCGGCGTTGTTTAATGAGCGTCTGAGCGTGACCGTGGCTTAGGAAGCGCAGACGGACACGGGGAAATTACTACAGAAAAGGACTTTTTCAGAATGCCAGAAGTACTGCAAGAGACTGCAACAATTACTAAGATTTTACTTTACAGTTTTCAATGGGGGGGAAGTTTAAGATACTGGTGCAAATACAAAAAAAAATTAAATCACTGCTGAAGCTGGAGGAAGGGTGAAGATTGAAGGACGCAGGAACGAGGTGCTGGGAACACTGCAGTCGCCTGGCTTGGCTTGGGACAACCACGATGGGTTCCCACGTGGTCAAGCCAGGGATGGCTTCTTTAAGAACTCGGAGAAAACAACACACAGGCGACGAGCTGGATATAGGGAGCGTAGAAACGTAGCAAGGAGTGGAGCGCAGGTGGTTGGTGGTGGGAGATAGGCAGGCAGCGGCGCCCTGAGGTAGACACACCACCACCACACCCAAAACGACCTCACCTCGCGTCTCTTGTAGCTGTAGGAAGGGCGTCGAGACGCTGCTGGATGCAGAAGGGTATAGGAGAATGCTGGAGAGTTGTAGAGTAGGAGATGAACACACACGTGACTGCTTCAGGCTGGAGAGCTGGAGATGACGCCCTATGTCCCGATTTTGTGGAAAAATCGTGGACGATGCGCTGACTCAGGCACCCACGAGACGCTGGAAGCTACGGATGATGCGAGAAGCCAGCAGATGACCTGGATATGACTGGCTTGGTCGGATGATCGACTGGGCGGTGGGTCCCCTACACTACACTCTGCCGTGAACCACTGTTAAGTCTGTCTTCTTGGCTGCTTACTTTGGGCAGTAGAATGGTAGCGTAGGTGCAGAGATACGGCCGATGACTAGACTCAGTTTATTAATGGCAAGGTGTAGGAATACACGGGGACAGAGCGTGAGGGGACCGGGAGCCAGCAAGGGTAGAGATGCTGCTTCAGTGAGGTAGGCCGTGTAAGTGAGAGAGAAGCATGGCTGACCAGCCCGACCTTGATAGGCCTATAGAGGGCAGCACCATAGTGCCGCGCAGTTTGAAACAGCCTCT
Source organism: Cherax destructor (assembly GCA_009830355.1). Classification (NCBI taxonomy): domain Eukaryota; kingdom Metazoa; phylum Arthropoda; class Malacostraca; order Decapoda; family Parastacidae; genus Cherax; species Cherax destructor. The sequence continues at coordinate 253,448 of WNWK01001156.1, read as the reverse complement.
GGATAGGCTGTTTACACGTGCACTCAACATCCAACCACCATAACAAGGTTCACGTGCACTCAACATCCAGCAACCATAACAAGGTTCACGTGCACTCAACATCCAACCACCATAACAATGTTCACGTGCACTCAACATCCAGCCACCATAACAAGGTTCACGTGCACTCAACATCCAACCATCATAACAAGGTTCACGTGCACTCAACATCCAACCATCATAACAAGGTTCACGTGCACTCAACATCCAGCCACCATAACAAGGTTCACGTGCACTCAACATCCAACAACCATAACAAGGTTCACGTGCACTCAACATCCAACCATCATAACAAGGTTCACGTGCACTCAACATCCAACCATCATAACAAGGTTCACGTGCACTCAACATCCAACCATCATAACAAGGTTCACGTGCACTCAACATCCAGCCACCATTAACTCAGACACATTAACTCAGCTCATACTGGAGGCTTCCAAACTCTCAGCTCACATTATTGACCCCCAACTCTCAGCCCACATTAGGAACCTTCAACTCTCAGTGCACATTAAGGACCCCCAACTCTTAGCTCACATTAGAGACTCCCTAACTCTTGGTTCACATTAGGGACACCCAACTCTCAGCTCACATTAGGGACCCCACCTCTCAGCTCACGTTAGGGACTCCCCAACTCTCAGCTCACGTTAGGGAATCTCTAACTCTCAGCTCACATTAGAGACTCCCCAACTCTCAGCTCACGTTAGGGAATCCCTAACTCTCAGCTCACATTAGGGACCCCCCCACCTCTCAGTTCTCAGGGTAGGGTCTTCTCTCAGCTCAGGGGTTGAGGCTCTAACTAGCATTCTGCCTTCACACGCAACAGATTCAACAGATTTAAAAGTTAGTGATGTTAATGTGGGATGATAGCGTGTTGGAGGTGTGGGGGTGTGGTGGGGGTTTGATGGGGATGTGGTGGGGTATGGGGGCGTGGAGAGGATTGTTGTGGGTTTTAAGAGATCTCCTTCTTCACGATGAGAAAATGAGTCAGGTGAGAGAGAGAGAGAGAATGATGATGGCACAGAATGACAGCAATGAAAACAAGATCAAGAGAGAGGAATGGAATGCAAATAGTGCCGCTTTTAAAGTAGAGATTATTTCTTCTTCCATTAAGAGATGAAGTGTGTGTGTGCCGGCAGGTCCAGTGCTTCAGCCAGAACTGTCTGTTCCTCTGTACTCGGAACACCTCAGGTGGAGTGTATGTCGTGTTGGGTGAGTACTAGGATTGCACTAGTCTCACTAAGCATTGTGTTTAGGTTGTCTAGTAATGATAGTACTGATTACTGGCTCATAAACTAGGAAAATATAAACGTAGTTTTATATGTTTCTCTGTAATAGGCAATTAAATGTAATTTTGTGTTGTATAGCCATATTATTTTCAAGTTAAGGTGTTTTGGAATGGTCGATATGTCTTACGCTTATAAAGTTTCCATAAAATGCAAGTGTTATTATGTATGACATACTTATATATAAACTTATGTATAAACTCACGTATAAACATCAACTCATTCTCGTGTACACAAGATTGCCACACTCTCGTGTACACAAGATTACACATCTCGTGTAAAAGATTACACATCAGTACACAGTTGCCACACTCTCGTGTACACAAGATTGCCACACTCTCGTGTACACAAGATTACCACACTCTCGTGTACACAAGATTACCACACTCTCGTGTACACAAGATTACCACACTCTCGTGTACACAAGATTACCACACTCTCGTGTGCACAAGATTACCACACTCTCGTGTGCACAAGATTACCACACTCTCGTGTGCACAAGATTACCACACTCTCGTGTGCACAAGATTACCACACTCTCGTGTACACAAGATTGCCACACTCTCGTGTACACAAGATTACCACACTCTCGTGTACACAAGATTGCCACACTCTCGTGTACACAAGATTACCACACTCTCGTGTACACAAGATTACCACACTCTCGTGTACACAAGATTACCACACTCTCGTGTACACAAGATTACCACACTCTCGTGTACACAAGATTACCACACTCTAGTGTACACAAGATTACCACACTCTCGTGTACACAAGATTACCACACTCTCGTGTACACAAGATTACCACACTCTCGTGTACATGAGATCACATTCATGTATAAACGAAATCATGTGTGCATGAGATACATAAGTGTACGTGTACACATGTGACCAGGTATACATAAGATAAAATGAAAAACAAATATGGTTAGGAGAGGAATAATCTTCCGAGGGTCACTAACTTTGCTCTACAAAAAGCATTTAAGAGATGTATTGAATGCGTCTTGAAGTTATTCCTCAGGTTTGTAAAAAATATAACATTGTTTTGTATGTACAACTTAATGAATCACCAGACCAAGGCCTCTCCACACACACACACGCACACACACACACACACACACACACACACACACACACACACACACACACACATACACACACACACATGTAGCATGAAGAAGAGGTACGATAAAGCTCTTGGAACAGGGAGAGAGTGGACGTAGTAGTGAGCAGCGAAGAGGTGGGGGCCAGGAGCTCTGAATCGACCCCTGCAATAACAAATAGGTGAGTACACACACGTATCCATTCCTCTTATCACCTACATCTCCCCCAACACACACACAGAGCCGCATCAGAAGAAAGACTTGGTAATTCGACTGAAGAAAAAAAGAGCTCACGAGAAACGACAAGGAAGTCTTCGAGGTGTTGAACCAGGGACTTAAAGAGGTGTTCTCAGGGGAAAGAGGTGCAGCAGCAGACAGCCGAGCTGTAAGGGGAACACTGACAGCTACTGGACATCATACACACAAGATGTCAGACAGAAAATCGAGTGACCTCCAAGAATTTCGGCCCGTCTTTAGGGCGCTACGTGCATCTTGGTCTTGTCTGGTTGAGAAAAATAAAAAAAAAATATTCCCTTGTTTTTTGATAAAAATCCATTCCTTCGCGATATTTGTAACAACGTTATCGGCAAATTTATTTTTTTAATGAGGACGTTATTAAGTTCAGTAATGATTAGAGATGTGAATAATGACAGCGTCTTGCTGGTGAGACCAAGAATCAACCGTAAAGAATGAAAGAAGAGCCGACCCAAGATGGTCACGAAGACTAGATTACTGGTGGGTACGTTGCTTCACTGGTGGACACGTTGCTTCACTGGTGGACACGTTGCTTCACTGGTGGACACGTTGCTTCACTGGTGGACACGTTGCTTCACTGGTGGACACGTTGCTTCACTGGTGGACACGTTGCTTCACTGGTGTGCACGTTGCTTCACTGGTGGACACGTTGCTTCACTGGTGGACACGTTGCTTCACTGGTGAGTTGCCGGTGGCACGTTGCTTCACGTGACGTCACTGGTGGACACGTTGCTTCACTGGTGCACGTTCACTGACACTTGCTTCACTGGTGGACACGTTGCTTCACTGGTGTGCACGTTGCTTCACTGGTGGACACGTTGCTCACTGGTGTGCACGTGCCACTGGTGGACGTTGTTCCTGTTGCGTGCTCACTGTGGACACGTTGCTTCACTGGTGGACACGTTGCTTCACTGGTGGACACGTTGCTTCACTGGTGGACACGTTGCTACATAAACATGTCACTTGAGGTTTCCACACTTTCTCAACAACTATTTCTTCAACTTTAAGACGCTATATCTTCACTATTTGTCTATAGATTAGTAAGATTGTAAATTAATATTTCAGCTATAATATTTTAGCATAATAATAGTTTAGCATATAATATTCTAAATACGTTGTTTAACAGTCACACAGACCTTGAATTCATTTCTTTAGTGTATATTTTAAAAAAAAATATCCACATTTGTTTTGATACAATATTTGTTTTGATACAAAAAGGATGGATTTTGTACAATATCTTTTATTACAAATTCAATTAGCCTTTTTATTATCAGACAGACACAGTGCCAGCACTTTAGCCCCTCACTGTGATCCAACTGTTTCCCTGTACTTACCCATTGTGTCCTCCTTCACTGCTCACAGTAAGTTAGTCAAGTTAAATCAACTTGGAAATAGTCGTGGCATAAGTTTATAAATAAATTGGGGAGGAGAATTTGTGAGTAAGCTTAAAGGAGTGACTGGAGGAGATTGTGAAGCATTTACCATATGAGATGAAGCTGTGATGTGAAGTATCAGTGGGGAGTTAAACTGTTGATTATCAGCTGTTTCGTATACGTGTTGAGATATACCACGAGAACGGGAGGGAGGTACTGTTGGAAGGGACAAGATATACCACTAAAAACGGGAGGGTGGTACTGATGGAAGGGACAAGATATACCACTAAAAACGGGAGGGTGGTACTGATGGAAAGGACGAGATATACCACTAAAAACGGGAGGGAGGTACTGTTGGAAGGGACAAGATATACCACTAAAAACGGGAGGGAGGTACTGTTGGAAGGGACAAGATATACCACTAAAAACGGGAGGGAGGTACTGTTGGAAGGGACGAGATATACCACTAAAAACGGGAGGGAGGTACTGTTGGAAGGGACAAGATATACCACTAAAAACGGGAGGGAGGTACTGATGGAAGGGACAAGATATACAACTAAAAACGGGAGGGAGGTACTGATGGAAGGGACAAGATATACAACTAAAAACGGGAGGGAGGTACTGTTGAAAGGGACAAGATATACCACTAAAAACGGGAGGGAGGTACTGTTGGAAGGGACAAGATATACCACTAAAACGGGAGGGAGGTACTGATGGAAGGGACAAGATATACCACTAAAAACGGGAGGGAGGTACTGATGGAAGGGACAAGATATACAACTAAAAACGGGAGGGAGGTACTGATGGAAGGGACGAGATATACCACTAAAAAGGGAGAGAATTGCTGTTAGAAGGACTCACTATACAGTGTAAGAAAACCAAAAGTCCCATGGACGCAGTTCTCACTCGTCAATACCTTCTCCGTACCGTCCAAAGTCCGGAGCACAGAGGTCTCGAGCGCCTGTACTAGGCTCTCTGAGGCTCTCCCTCACTCTCTTCACTCCACCTTCACCGAGGGGTAACTATGAATACCCTAACACGTGTTTCATCTTCAGTTTCAGCAGTTTCGTAGTTGACAAGGGCAAGCTGCTTCTCCCAGTCAGAGAATCGACCAAGACACTACACATATACACATCGAAATGCAGTGGTTCTCCAGTCCTGTGATGGTTTTGACAAGTTAAACAAATAGGTTATTGAGAAGGGAGAGGAGGTATCCCCTCAAGGTATTCCTTATAGGGAGGTATCCCCTCAAGGTATTCCTTATAGGTATGTATCCCCTCAAGGTATTCCTTATAGGAAGGTATCCCTCAAGGTATTCCTTATAGGAAGGCATTCCTCAAGGTATTCCTTATATAAAGGTATACCTCAAGGTATACCTTATATGGAAGTATTCTTCAAGGAATTCCTCACATCCAAGACTCGACCCCTGTAGCCACATGAAGGCAGGTACATACAGATAAGTACACACATACATTCATGTGGCGCACACTCGGATATCTGCATGTACCTCCTAAACACATACACATATGCACGCATACACACACACAGGACTACAAGGAGACCTGGAAAGGCTACACGCCAAGTCCAGCAACTGGCTCCTTGAATTTAACACCGCCAAATGCAAAGTCATGAAGATCGGGGAAGGGCAAAGAAGACCGCAGACAGAGTATAGGCCAAAGACTGCAAACCTCACTCAAGGAAAAAGATCTTGGGGGTGAGTATAATACCGAGTACATCTCCTGAGGCACACACCAATCAGATAACTGCTGCAGCATACGGGCGGCTGGCAAACCTAAGAATAGCGTTCCAATACCTCAGTAAGGAATCGTTCAAGACTCTGTACACCGTGTACGTCAGGCTCATACTGGAGTATGCAGCACCAGTTTGGAATCCACACCTGGTCAAGCACGTCAAAAAATTAGAGAAATTGCAAAGGTTTGCAACAAGACTAGTCCCAGAGCTAAGGGGATTGTCCTACGAAGAATGGTTAAGGGAAATCGACCTGATGACACTGGAGGACAGGAGTGTTAGGGAAGACATGATGACGACATACAAAATACTGCGAGGAATTGACAAGGTGGACAGAGACAGGATGACCCAGAGAGGGGACACAGAAACAAGGGGTCACAATTGGAAGTTGAAGACTCAGATGAGTTAAAGAGATGTTAGGAAGTATTTCTTTAGTCATAGAGTTGTCAGGAAGTGGAATAGTTTGGCAAACGACGTAGTGGAGGCAGGAACCATACATAGTTTTAAGACGAGGTATGATAAAGCTCATGGAGCAGGGAGAGAGAGGACCCAGTAGCGATCAGTGAAGAGGCGGGGCCAGGAGCTATGACTCGACCCCTGCAACCCCAAATAGGTGAGTAGGTGAGTACACACACACACACACACACACACACAAGCACACATACACGTACACCTACACATAAACACATACACACGCAAGCCCACACGCACACACACACGTACACACACACGTACACACACAGCCCTACACCTACACACACAAAAATCTCTTCCACAATTTCTCCTAAAACTTTTGTTTCTGAACGGGAAAATAACAATAAAATCCACCATTGTTTAAATTTCAGCCTAATTACCTGGTTCAGGTGACGCTAATTACTTCCCTCTCACCTTGTTTACGAGGCAGTAACGAGCGCAACCTGAACTAGTTACTGCAACAACCTAACTTAAGTGGGTGACTCTCCAAGTTATTCCCAGGCAAGTTATGGGGAAGTGCTGGCCCAGTATGGGTCACAGAATACCTGGGGAAATGAGGGGTAATCAGGTTTGATGCGAGGAAGAGAGGTAGCTCTAATTCCATGGATCAAGAGCACACCCCCTCCCTTCCCCTCGGGAAAAAAAGGTGTATATACGCTAAGAATTTTCTTGAGTTGTGAATGTTTGGTCAACTTTTAGGTTAATAAAACGTGATTTAAGTTGATGAGAAATTATACGTTCTGGTAACACTTGTTGGTTGAGTTCTGTAGGTTTTAGGTTGGTAACACTTATTGGTTGGGTTGTGTCGGTTGTGGGTTGGTAACAGTTGTTTGTTGGGTTGTGTGGGTTGTAGTTTGGTAACACTTGTTGGCTGGGTTTTGGGGACTGTGTGTTTGGAAACACTTGCTGACTGGCTTGTGGAGACGTCTGTTTGTCTGGCAACAATTGCTGGCTGGCTTGTGGGGACTGTGTTTCTGGCAACACTTGCTGGGTGGGTTGTGGGGATGGCTGTTTGTCTGGCAACACTTGCTGGCTGGGTTGTGGGGACGACTGTGTGTCTGGCAACACTTGCCGGCTGGCTTTAGGAGACGGCTGTTTGTCTGACAACAATTGCTGGCTGGCTTGTGGGGACTGTGTGTCTGGCAACACTTGCTGACTGGCTTGTGGGGACTGTGTGTCTGGCAACACTTGCTGGCTGGCTTGTGGGGACTGTGTGTCTGGCAACACTTGCTACCATTGTGTGTATGGATCATATTGAAAATTAATCAAAGATTTTTTTAATATCAGCAAACAAGAGACAAAGACGGGAGGAGAGAGAGAGAGAGAGAGAGAGAGAGAGAGAGAGAGAGAGAGAGAGAGAGAGAGAGTGATCGAGAGGGTGAAAGAAGGATGCAAGGAGAGCGAAGGAGGAGGAAGAAAGTACGGAGAAACCATGGAAAGGCTATAGGATTAGAAAGGAGGGAAGGGAGACTGGACACGCTAACTTGTGTAAGCGTTTCAGCAACACTGCTAGGTGTCCCGTAGCTGGGTTGGTAGCACACTCAGCGCACACGTCCATGGTTCGATAACAGGTACGAGTGGAAACATTGGGCGTGTTTCCTTAAGACACCTGCTGTCCCTGTTCACCTAGCAGTAAGTAGGTACCTGGGTGTTAGTCGACTGGTGTGGGTCGCATCCTGGACACAAAATTAACCCAAGTTGCCCGAAATGCAGAGCATATCGGGCAACTTAGGATAATTTTGGGGCTTTCTATATAGTATGTCATTAATGTCAGCTAAGCCTGTATATGTTGTATCATGTACTTGTACAAATAAAGATTATTATTATTATTATTATTATTAGTAGTAGTAGTAGTAGTAGTAGTAGTAGTAGTAGTAGTAGTAGTATTAAGGCTCTCTCCTGGGTGAGTGCAACTATGAAAGCGTGAACAATTAGACGCATATGCAACATCAAAGTATCACAACATCTGAGTATCACAACATCTAAGTATCACAACATCTAAGTATCACAACATCTAAATATCACAACATCTGAGTATCACAACATCTAAGTATCACAACATCTAAGTATCACAACATCTGAGTATCACAACATCTAAGTATCACAACATCTAAGTATCACAACATCTAAGTATCACAACATCTAAGTATCACAACATCTAAGTATCACAACATCTAAGTATCACAACATCTGAGTATCACAACATCTAAGTATCACAACATCTAAGTATCACAACATCTGAGTATCACAACATCTAAGTATCACAACATCTAAGTATCTTTAATGTGTAGACGTTTCGCCAACCAGTGGCTTTGTCAGTATCATACAAGGACATAATATGAAGACTGTAGAAGTGGAACAGAATTCTCCCTCCGTAAGCCATGCGTTTCATAAGAGTCGACTAAAATGCCGGGAGCAAGGGGCTAGTAACCCCTTCTCCTGTATACATTTGTTTTTCTCTTTTAGGCCACCCTGCCTGGGTGGGATACGGCCGGTTTGTTGAAGGAAGAAGAAGAAGAGTAGGTACTGAGAACCATAGTCTTGAAGACTACGGTGCTCAGCACTTACTCTTACTCTTACTCCTAGACTAAGGGACTGATTACCTCGTTTTTTGTATATACTTCTACAGTCTTCATAACATGTCCATGTATTGTATTGATAAAGCCACTGTATGGAGAAACGTCTACGAATTAAAGATACTCTGTTGTTGCACATGTGTCTAATTCTTTGTCCTTACGGTATTCTATATCATTCATATACAAGTATTTCTGTCTCACGCTCAGCAAACAGAGGCTCGAGTCTCCACAAATTCTTGCTCTGAAAGGCCGATGTGGGTTTAGAGGTTGATGGAAATATAGGAAAGAATAATAGTCTGTTATTGAACAACATAAGCAACTGAGAAGCCACAGGTCCGTTATGCTATATTAGCCTAAATTCCCTTCCCACTTTCCTGACATCTACTCTCCCTCCTCTCCTCTCTACCTTACACAGCTTCCTCCTTGTCTTCTTACTTTCTTCCCTGTGTCCTCCTCCTCCTCTTCCTTCCTTCCTTCCTCGGCAAATACAACAAACACTGGAACTCGCCTGATTAAAATTATATTTTCCCCTTGACCGGTGGAAGAGAACACAGTGTTTACTCCAGCAACACTGTCCCCATGGAGGAGTTGTTGGAGCACTGGTGTAACTGTGTTGGAGTGTGCTACCTCCAACGTCCTCTCCACCGCCCTACACAAGGTAGTCGTAGCGGAGATACTGAGTACTACTCGGTGTTGCGCACGTCACTCAAAAAATTATTAATAAATGATTAAAACAAAGATAAAAATTAATCATTTGTAAAAGAAACGAAAACAAATGCAAGTACCAAAGTGGGTGGGTGGGTTTGGTCGGTGATGGTGGAGTGTGTTGAGGTGCGTTATCCCCGACATGCACTCTACTGTCCCAGAAGTCAAGGTAATTCCCGTTACGTGAGACAGGAAGGAGACAGTTTAATGCAGAGGTGAGGAAGAAATTGCAAAGTAAATACTTAACTCAGATTTGTTTTGTAAATAATCTTTAAATCAAAGGGAGACTTTTTCCCGAGAATTCCACTATGACCTTTTTAAAATGGTTCTGGTCTAAAGTGGTGCTAGTCTAAAGTGGTGCTGGTCTAAAGTGGTGCTGGTCTAAAGTGGTGCTGTTCTAAAGTGGTGCTGGTCTAAAGTGGTGCTGGTCTAAAGTGGTGCTGGTCTAAAGTGGTGCTGGTCTAAAGTGGTGCTGGTCTAAAGTGGTGCTGGTCTAAAGTGGTGCTGTTCTAAAGTGGTGCTGTTCTAAAGCTGTTTTGAACTCAAGCAGCCACCTTCTCTCCCCCCACCCCCTCCTCAGACAACCACAAACCTCCTCTTATCGCCAAAACGGGTTTTGAGAGAAGTGGGGATGGGAAAGAAGGAAGGAAGAAAGGAAAAATTAAAAGAGTCATAAAACATTTTGGACTAAGAGATCATTCAGCATTTGACAATGCAAAATATATATATATATATATATATATATATATATATATATATATATATATATATATATATATATATATATATATATATATATATATATATATATGTCGTGCCGATTAGGTAAAACTGGTCAATTAGCAAGAACTCATCTAAAATTAAGTCCTTTTTAAAATTTTTCTTATACGTTTAAAGATATATTTTTTTCATTTATGTTTATGTAAAACTTTATAATTTTGTACCAAGAGAAACTTTGAAAACCTACCTAACCTTTTTACAACAAGCGCAATTTAATTTAGCCTAACCCAACTAAATATATTTTAGATACGTTAACATTAATTTAATAATAAACAAACACAATGAAATATATTTTTTCGTTATGTTCAGAATGATTTTGGCGAAATTATTGCATACGCAAATTTTCACTTGTCTTATATGGCAAGGTGAGCGTTGCTATTTAAGCCAAAATCGCAAGTTTTACCTAATCGGCACGACATATATATATATTATAATATATATATATATATATATATATATATATATATATATATATATATATATATATATATATATATATATATATGCAAAAAGATCACAGTAAACAGGTGATATCAAAATATGCAAAACAACACTATGAAAAATAGAAGATTCCAGGCTTTCGTGACTACTCACATTATCAAGGAACTATATAGTTCCTTGATAATGTGAGTAGTCACGAAAGCGCTTGGAATTCTTCTATTTTTCATAGTGGTTGTTTATATATATATATATATATATATATATATATATATATATATATATATAACCCCACACACCAATACTTCAGCCAAAACTACACTTACAAAAATAGAGAGAGGTGAAGGTGAGGAGGTGAAGGGTGAAGTGGGAGGTGAAGGGAATTAGAAAGTAAATGGTAGGGGAGGTGAGAGAAAAATAAAGGGGAGGTGGGGATAAAGAGGATAGATATGAGAGAAGCGAGGAATGCAATAAGCTACTGGAATATGGGGAGGAAGACAGATGGGGAGATATGAAGAAGGAGGAGGAGGAGGGAGGAGGAGGAGGAGGAGGAGGGAAGGGAAGATCACAGATCAAGAAAGTGGAGAAGGGGAAAGTTAGGAGGAAGTTGAGGTACCTTAGCTGGGAAGAAATCGAAAAAGAAAGAGAGGGAGAAAGAACGATAAAATTAAGGAGAGAAGGAACCAGAATAGGAAGCAGACCGGCAGCAGAAGAGACAGGATTAGGATGTGGATTAGGTGGAATCGGAGATAAAGGAGGATTTGGAATAGTAGTAGTAGTAGAAGCAGATAATGGTGGAAGTAGTGGATGAGGTTGATAGCCAGAGACTCCATGGTTTCCATCCAGGCTATATGCAGAGGACTGGCTACAGTACAGTTACTTCTAATTCTAACTAGATACTTTAGATAGAGTTTGATTTCTTCGCCTGTTACTTTTACTACTACTACTACTACTACTTCTACTACTACTACTACTACTACTACTACTACTACTACTACTACTACTACTACACTACTACTACTACTACTATAACTACCACCACAGTCACTACTACTTCCCTGCTACAACTATCTCCTAGGTGTCGCATGGTCAGCTGATGGTCCTGAGGTACGTACCAATAGTTCCAGAACTAACTGCTGGGTAACGTTGGCAGTCAGCGCCTGAACAATATATAGCTGTGTGCTTGGCATTATGTTGGCTATACTGACCGCAGACAGACATTGCTCATTATACTCAAAATCATTTCTTATGATTACTTCGAGGTCCTCCTCACAAGGACAGAGTAACTGTCTCCAAATACTTGATCGTCATATCAGAATATTAACTTTCAAACACGCATAATTATTCACCTGTCCACACGTCACCGTCCACTACGTCAACCTACCCATTGATGGGCTGTGTCCTAATCCTGCATCGTCCTAGAATTTTGCTACTTTAGACGCGGGTTTCATTTCAAGATCGTTTCTGTAAATTGTCTCAGGGACTGGTCAAACCTGGCCATGAGCCAGTCCCTGAGAAATTATCTTCTTACGTGTAACCCAGTTAAACATTTCTCCGTTCAGTGCTACTCGTAGCTTCCTATTGGTGAGGTAGTCCTTAATTCAGTCCCGAATTATTATTATTATTATTATTAATTCACTTGGAAATTATGCCTTTAGTTTGTCTACAGTATCATTTGCCTTCACTTTACAATCATTAATATTTTACCTTGTTGATTTGTTCAGTTAATCGGTACACTGCAACTGGTGGGACAGTTTCGTCTCAGTTCTGGCAGACATAACTAAAGAACTATTTTGACATTGTTGGGCATAATATTTTGTTGCGAAATTGAAGTTGATTTTTCCGTAACTAGTTATCACAAGGAAACTTTACCTTGTTTCCCCTGCTAAGAGTGTCCGTGAGATTGAGACATATGGGGGAAAGTAGATGAGTGGAGAAAAAGCAATAATAACTGCAGAGAGGAATTTTACCCAGACGTTTCTGCTGTGGAAGAGGATTCTTGAGTGTTGATTGAAAGAGCCTGTCCCACGGGCGAAATGTCCCTCTGCTACGTCTTTTTCTCCCCTATATCGAGGTTATAAGCTGAGGACTAAGGTGTAGTCTGGCTATGGTTGCTTCCGTATGGACCAGTGAGGTCAAGATAGTGTAGCAAAAGGCTCTCTACTGCCCTGCGAGCCTGGCACACTGTCCTGCCAGGGCCGGTGCCAGTCTTGCCTTCCCTCTCTAACTCTCTCTCTCTCTCTCTCTCTCTCCCTTCTTCCCGCTTCCACACACCACCCGCTTGTACGACCACCTCTCTCTCTCTCTCTCCACATCACCCGCACGCCCACCTCCCTTCCTCCACAATACCCACGCCCACCTCACTCCTTCCACAACACCCACGCCCACCTTCTTCCCTCCACCACATCCGCGCCCATCGCTCAAGATATCAACTCTAACTTAAGCGCCAAAGTTTATTGAAGCTGAACCAAGAGACGAGTAAAACTCTGATGAAATGGCCTTTCCTAAGTGTCTTATAGCCCTTCCTCAAGTACCCAGAGAGAGAGAGAGAGAGAGAGAGAGAGAGAGAGAGAGAGAGAGAGAGAGAGAGAGAGAGAGAGAGGAGAGAGAGAGAGAGAGAAGGGGGAGAGAGAGGGAGGGGGACAGACAGATAAAGAGCCAAACTTAATGCTCTTAACGTCTTTGAAATTCGTTCCTGTTCTCAGATCTCCCTAAATACTCTCGGGAGGTTGTCGTGAATAGGGGGAGGGGGAATGGAGGTGGAATTAAAGAGAGGGAAAAAATGGGAAAAGGAAGGAAAAGGAGCTGGCAATGGGGGGGGGGACATACGAGAAAGAGGAAGATGACAAAGGAAGGAGAAAGGTGATGATGTAAGTGGGAAAGAGATAGAGAACGAAGACAGAGGAAGAAAGATGATGAGATGAAGAATCAAGAAGTTTTTACTCTCGGTAAAGTCTTCATTAACGTCTTTATAATGATCCCTGGTGGCCTCTCTCAGTCCTCTTGGAAAGCCTCAGATTGGAATCTAGTTAGTGGCAAGACACTAACTTGTATTTCTCTCTTATTATTTTCTTTTCAATTGCTTTATATATTATAACTTTTCCACATCGGGTCTATAATGAAAAACTACCCAGGATCGCTCATGAGCTGCCTGCGCTTTCACTTAACCTCCCCGCGGGGAGGAAGGGGAGTGTTGACCCTCCCTAAATCTACTCCAGGTAGGGAGGACACTGCATACTATGGAAAGAAAACTACAGACGTCGTATTGGTCCTCCCTGAGCTGGGCGAGAACACGAGTAGACAAGAAAAACCCACCTGACTAACATTATTCGAAATGGATACAAAGATGTTAAATAATGCTTAAGAAAAGTTAAGATAGACTTGATATAATCAAGCTAAATTGATGTTAATTTTTAACTTTAGAAAAGATTGTTTAGTTCATGTTCAGAAAAAAAAATGTTATTGCACAAATTAAAGTATGAAAAATGTCCATTTTAGGGCACTCTGACTTCAATAAAAGGCGCCTGAGAGAAATGTTTTGCCCAGGCTGACACTAGCCCCGGGGACGACCTGCAATATGTGTGCAACGTGACTTATTGCAAGTAATGGTTGCTATATGAACACAATTCCTCCTCACACTATGAAAAAAAGTTAGGTCTGAATAGACTGACAGACAGATGCAAGTAAATGGATGAGTGTGAGAAAGGAGAGAAGAGGGGAGAGACGAGGGGAGAAAATATGAGAGGAGAGGAGAGGAGAGAAGAGACGAGAAAAGAGGAGAGGAAAGAGGAGACGAGAAAGAGAGCGCGAGACAGATAGACAGAGAGACAGAGAGACAGACAGACAGAGAAAGAGGGCGACAGACTTCGACACATTAAACAACATTTAGATCAGTTTCCAGCATCACCATCAAAAATATCCCCACGAGCTATATTATAAGTGACGGCAGAGAAGACGAGAAAACCACAACGAGGTTACCAGTACTAGATAACAATGGAGAAAAAATAAGAAATTTATTTTTTTTGGCTTCACGTAAAGTTAAAAAAAAAAACAATATGTCTAAAGCAAGTGTCTGGTAACTACTCCATTACTCTTGAGATATATGAATATAATGCGAGGCAGTGTTTCCAGTGAGCGTGATCCAGGACCGGTTACCAGAGTGCACCAGCACTTTCCATGGCGAAGTCTTCTGACTACCATGATACTACCCTCATTTCATGTTCTTCTATCTCCTTTGTCTTAGTCTCAGACTCCCCCCTCCCCTCCCGGTGCCTCAATGGCGAATCAGTGTTGTCATTCTTCACATCCCATTGTTTTCATCTCCAACGGTGACTGTGTCGCCTCCGCGGGAGAAGAGGCATTTGTTTCCTTTTTACAACGGTACCTCAGGTGAAGGACTGGATGCACTGGGTTACCGGCGAGTTTGTGAGAAAGTTTATGCAAGTAAGAGTTCAGTGGAGGGTCACACTAACAGTGGCAGCTCCACGATACCACAGTGCTCGTGTTTACTTGCAATTTCACCAGTGGAGGGTCAGTCCAATACAGAGAAAAAACAATGGAAGATGAGGAGGAGAATGAGGTAATCAGTCACTCAGCCTCATTCTCCTTCTCATCCTTCACTGTTTTTCTCTGTATTGGACTGAAGAAGCCACTGGCTGGCGAAACGTTTCTTCAATAAAGATTTCCAAATGTTGCACAAGTGTCTCATTCTTCAACTTGTTGGTTTTTCTAAACCATTACGTCACAGTGGAGGGTCATGCTCATGGATCCACAGGATTATTGACGGATTATTGGTCAGTGATCGACTTGAACCACCACCAACAGATTGGCCATCGGCAGCACAAGTCCAACTGGAGGTGATCAGATAGTTTGCAAGAGAACTACGACACTAAACCATGTACCCGGAAAAAACTCATAGCTGCTCACACTCGTCCTTATCTTGATAAGATTGATAGACTGATTACATCGACTCCAGGCTAAAGGACTGATTACCTCAAAATCCTGAGCTTCACCATTCTTCTTTGTATTGGACTGATGAAGCCACTGTGTGGCGGAACATTTACACAGTAAAGATACCCATGTGTCTAATTTATCAACTTTATCTACATCCTTTCCATGTGTGGGCAGTATGGACTATTTTTTTTTTTTTTTTTTGATAGCTGTTTTCTGTAACAAAGTTATCTGTTGTTCATTGTTAATATTACAGTTTGTTCAAAATATATATAACATCATGTTGGTTATGCTCATGTTTCAATCATGTTTCAATCATTCACTACGTGTATTGCACACCATATGCTGAGTGACCACCATCAATACTTCATAGAAATGGATAAATAAACACATAAGCAGTATAATTTGATCCTTTATTGACAACGTTTCGCCCACACAGTGGGCTTTATCAAGTCACAAACAGTTTGTGACTTGATAAAGCCCACTGTGTGGGCGAAACGTTTATTTTCCCATTGTGTCGGTATTTTATACCATTTATTTCCACTTGTGAGAAATGTTATGGTGATACCGACAACATGTGGAAAAAAATACTTATGTACAATTCAAAACATTTATTAAAGGGAACGTTTCGCCACGAGTGACTTCTTCAGTCCTGAAGAAGCCGTTTCCTTCAATAAATGTCGTGGACTGTGCATATTATGTGTGATTTTTTATTTTTTACGAAAAATAACGCTGAAATTCGTACCAAAGAAAAAAAAGGTCAAGTAAAATAAAAATTGCAATAATTATATACGTAGTTAAATTTCATTGTTCTTACGTTGGATCGACTTCCTTTGTCTCTTCTCTGAATATAATGTTCATTAATTATTCGTCAGTGAAACCCAGTAAAAAATAAATTCTCTGGCGATTAATTCTATGTTGACTTTACCAGCTAGATACGATAGATTAACAGGTCACCTACTGACTAACCTAATTAACTAACCTAACCTAATTAACTAACTTATTAAAGATCTCTTTAGAGTGAGGGAATCACCACCTCAAAACTACGTCTTAAAGACGTATTCATGGACTGATTAAATCGTCTTTATAAGTCTGGAAAAATAAACACATAAGCAGTATAATGTGATCCTTTATTGACAACGTTTCGCCCACACAGTGGGCTTTATCGAGTCACAAACGTTGTGTTTATTTTTCCATTGTGTCGGTATTTTATACCATTTATTTCCATCGTCTTTATAAGTCTACTGCCTCCTCTGTACTCGATTGAAGAAGTCTACTGTGTAGGCGAAACGTTTAGTAATAAAGATACCTAACTGTTGCATATGTATGTAACTTATCTAGAACATAAGAATGAAGGTATTTGCCATAACTGAGACGTGGTTTAATTCGAAAAATCTGGACATGACAGCTGAATGTCACACTCAGGGTTTTAAATTGTTCCAAGTAGATACAAGTATCGGCAAGGGGGGTGGGGTGGCACTCTATGTCCGAGATCGCTTGAAGTGTTGCATAAAAACGGGTATAAAGTCTGAAATAACACATACAGAGTCTGTCTGGATAGAATTTTCAGAGGGGATTGAAAAATTGATTTTAGGCGTGATATACCGCCCCCCAAACTTAGATAGGGACCAAGGGAGACTATGGGAGGAAACTGTTAAGGCCACAAGGCACGATAACGTAGTAATTCTATGGGACTTTAACTTTAGTCAGATTGATTGGAATTTCTTGACTGGGAATGTAGAATCTAACGACTTTTTAGAAGTAGTTCAGGATTGTTTTTTGAAGCAATTTGTAACAGAACCTACAAGGGGAAATAACCTACTTGACTTGGTTCTGGCAAACAAGGAAACCCTTGTTAATAAATTACAAAGGAACTCGGCACAAGCGACCACAAATCAATTACATTTAGCATTGAATGGAAGTATGATAGTAGGGATAATTCAGTAACGGTCCCAGATTTTCGCTTAGCAGATTACAATGGGCTTAGCACTTATTGCAGCAATGAAGCCAATTTCCTTCTACGGTCCTTCCGACTGAAAACGCAAAACTGCGTATGTGATAGTTTTAAAACCGACTAGTTGAAGATTGAGACACTTATGCAACATATGGGGAATCTTTATTGGGGAAACG
Source organism: Cherax destructor (assembly GCA_009830355.1). Classification (NCBI taxonomy): domain Eukaryota; kingdom Metazoa; phylum Arthropoda; class Malacostraca; order Decapoda; family Parastacidae; genus Cherax; species Cherax destructor. The sequence goes on along the minus strand of WNWK01001156.1, from coordinate 235,591 downwards.
TTTCGCCACACAGTGGCTTCATCAGTCCAATACAAAACAGAAAGGTGTAAGGAGAGGAGGAGTTTGAGGTAATCAGTCCCTCAGCCTGGAATCGATATGTTCAGTCCATCACTTTTGTAGAAAGTACAGCATATGGTCGGAGAAGTGACTTATATACTGTAGTCAGGTGAGTGGAAGCAGGAGGAGGCGGGGTCACAGTGGAACCATCCACTAGTGTAAGGTCTTTGTCGAAACGTTTCCTCAATAAAGATTCCCATATGTTGCATAAGTGTCTCAGTCTTCACACAAAGCTGCATCTCAAATATAGTAAGCATATTGCATCAATATAATGAAAGTATAATTCATCAACACCTGTCTGAACATATCTTTTTTTGGCAAGGCAGACTCAAGCAATACGGGGCGAGGGTCAGGAGCTAGAGGAGTGCAGTAAGAGGACCGGGAGCTAGAGCAATACAGCCAGGGAGGCGTAATGATGGGTTGGTGAGAACGATTCAACACGGCATACCATTAATGGTGTCAGAATTGCCTGAGAATTCGCTACTGGGAACCAACATCTGAGTCTCGTGAAACAGTAAACAAAGATTAACATTCTCTCTCTCTCTCTTCTCTCTGCTCTTCTCTCTCTCTCTCTCTCTCTCTCTCTCTCTCTCTCTCTCTCTCTCTCTCTCTCTCTCTCTCTCTCTCTATCTATCTATCTATCTACCTGTCTATCTATCTATTTAAATATATATACATATATAGAATCTACTAAAGTATTATTTATGAGCAATTGAAAAGGTATATATGATCTAATGAAAGAGTATATATATCCATTATCTACTGAAGGTATATATAAGAGCTACTTAAGGAGTATATATTATCTTGTGAATGACTATACTGGGTCTAATAAAATGCTTGGCATTACTTCCCTCACATTATTATTACTATCATATAGGAGCGCTACACCCGGAGGGATTATACAGCGCCTGTGGAAGGGGGGGATGTGGAAGGTATTCAGGCTTAATTCAGGGAGCTGGAGCACAGATCCAATTCCCTAGACCAAGAGCCTCTCACCAGCGTCAAGTGGTCAGTTTGTTTGATCCTAGCTCCTTGCTTGGTCCTAGCTCCTTGTTTGGTGTGGTCCTAGCTCCTTGCTTGGGTCCTAGCTCCTTGCTTGGGTCCTAGCTCCTTGATGGGTCCTCGCTCCTTGCTTGGTGTGGTCCTAGCTCCTTGCTTGGTGTGGTCCTAGCTCCTTGCTTGGTGTGGTCCTAGCTCCTTGCTTGGTGTGGTCCTAGCTCCTTGCTTGGTGTGGTCCTAGCCCCTTGCTTTGGTGTGGTCCCAGCTTCTTGCTTGGTGTGGTCCTAGCTCCTTGCTTGGGTCCTAGCTCCTTGCTTGGTGTGGTCCTAGCTCCTTGCTTGGTCCTAGCTCCTTGCTTGGGTCCTAGCTCCTTGCTTGGTGTGGTCCGAGCTCCTTGCTTGGTCCTAGCTCCTTGCTTGGGTCCTAGCTCCTTGCTTGGGTCCTAGCTCCTTGCTTGTGTCCTAGCTCCTTGCTTGGTGTGGGCCTAGCTCCTTGCTTGGTGTGGTCCTAGCTCCTTGCTTGGGTCCTAGCTCCTTGCTTGGTGTGGTCCTAGCTCCTTGCTTGGTGTGGTCCTAGCTCCTTGCTTGGTGTGGTCCTAGCTCCTTGCTTGGTGTGGTCCTAGCTCCTTGCTTGGTGTGGTCCTAGCTCCTTGCTTTGGTGTGGTCCCAGCTTCTTGCTTGGTGTGGTCCTAGCTCCTTGCTTGGTGTGGTCCCAGCTTCTTGCTTGGGTCCTAGCTCCTTGCTTGGTGTGGTCCTAGCTCCTTGCTTGGTGTGGTCCTAGCTCCTTGCTTGGTGTGGTCCTAGCGCCTTGCTTGGTGTGGTCCTAGCTCCTTGCTTTGGTGTGGTCCCAGCTTCTTGCTTGGTGTGGTCCTAGCTCCTTGCTTGGTGTGGTCCCAGCTTCTTGCTTGGGTCCTAGCTCCTTGCTTGGTGTGGTCCTAGCTCCTTGCTTGGTGTGGTCCTAGCTCCTTGCTTGGTGTGGTCCTAGCTCCTTGCTTGGTGTGGTCCTAGCTCCTTGCTTTGGTGTGGTCCCAGCTTCTTGCTTGGTGTGGTCCTAGCTCCTTGCTTGGTGTGGTCCCAGCTTCTTGCTTGGGTCCTAGCTCCTTGCTTGGTGTGGTCCTAGCTCCTTGATTGGTGTGATCCTAGCTCCTTGCTTGGTGTGGTCCTAGCTCCTTGCTTGGTGTGGTCCTAGCTCCTTGCTTGGTGTGGTCCTAGCTCCTTGCTTGGTGTGGTCCCAGCTTCTTGCTTGGGGTGGTCCTAGCTCCTTGCTTGGTGTGGTCCCAGCTTCTTGCTTGGCGTGGTCCTAGCTCCTTGCTTGGTGTGGTCTTAGCTCCTTGCTTGGTGCGTCCCTAGCTCCTTGCTTGGTGCGTCCCTAGCTCCTTGCTTGGTGCGTCCCTAGCTTCTTGCTTGGTGCGTCCCTAGCTCCTTGCTTGGTGCGTCCCTAGCTTCTTGCTTGGTGCGTCCCTAGCTCCTTGCTTGGTGCGTCCCTAGCTCCTTGCTTGGTGGTTTCACCACTGTCATAGAATATGATCTTGATCTATTATTCATAAGCTTTTATAATCAACAACCATAGATTCAATTTTATAAATTTGTGCTCAAAATGCAGAGGCGAGATTCCTGAATGATTTACGAGAAGTTAATCACTTGCAGTAAAAATTATTTTCAGCGTATGGAAGTTAAGAATGAATCTTATCGTGTGTTTGTGTCACCTTTGGAACATTTCAAGTTGAATATTCGTATGAAATATACGCAGTGTATAAAATGTGCTGTTTGTGTTTAAGCACATTATACAGTGGATATCAAAATGGTATACAATACTGACAGGTTGTTAAGTAAGGCACATAGGCAACAGTCAGGCATCTTAAATCCGAAACGTTTCGCCTACACAGAAGGCTTCTTCAGTCGAGTACAGAAAGTAGGCAGGAGAAGTAGAGATGTGAAGACGATGTAAACAGTCCATCACACAAGGGTGCAAAAGACAACGTCTTTTAAACATTTAATTAAAACAGTATTTAAGAAATCGAAATCAATCAATAATTTTCTGTAACCACCGGACCCAGTTATGGTTCAAACGACGAAAACTCCACAGGTGCCACAGGTGATATTTCAGTGCCAATGCGTACACATGAAGACATTAGTCAAGGAGGAGGTGCGCCGACAGTGACAGATGAAACTGATGATCTGGTATAGGATCCAGAAACTCACCAGCAACAGGTGAATAAATATCTTGCGTACTAAAATAATGTATTTATGAGTTTTATAAGTCTGATTGAGTGACAGATACTAGAATTATTGACAAGAGCACCGCTGCCTAAATGCAGTAATCTCTTCAGCTCTGTTATTTTGAGATTCATGTTTCCCCAGTCGTCTGTTGACAATAACGTTTACAAATAGTGAGACCTGCATATTAAGCTGGTTATATTGGAGTATGTTAAAACAGCGGCAGTGCTGTGCATCCTGCTTCATTTTTAATAAAACTTAAACAAATACATCAGTTCTCCCTGAACACTCAAGATGGAGAGTCAACAGAAGTTGTAGAAAGACGAAAGAGCAAATTCCATCACACATGAGATCAAAAATCACACAAGGACAGGATCAGCTGAAAATTTAGTTAATAATTCACTCTAGACCGAACTCGCTACAGAAATAATTGGAAAAATCGCGTCTTAAGAACATCGTGAATGTCATCACTTGACTACTGACGTTCTTCCCTTGACGACTGACCTTCTACCCTTGACGACTGACCTTCTACCCTTGACGACTGACCTTCTACCCTTGACGACTGACATTCTTCCCTTGGATCACCATAGCTTAGAAGTTACTGCACTCCCCAAATTTCCTTTTGGTAGGGTGGGGGGCTGGCTGGAGGGTTGAAAAGATGGATTACAGCGTGTTTGTTAAAGAGACACTTAACACAATGTGTGTTTGCAAGAAAATATCATTAAAGGAGTGCAATAGACTTTTTGTCGCACCCAGCGAAGCGTCAGTCGGGACACGCGGCAGCCGGAAATTACTTTCAGACGAAGTTTCTTGCAACAAGGAAGGTGCCTGAAGAATAAAGCGGCAGGGACTGTCCTGAAATAATTACAGGCTGTACAGAGACTCCTCGCCGACCCCTGCCAGAGGTGAAACATCTACTACAGTGAACAATATCAAGATGATCGATAAAAATATAAAGAAAAATGATCCCTTCTACATCTTGATATGGAAGGGAGGGGGGATGATCATGACCAGAAACTTATATTGGGATTTATGTACGATTTTAATCATAGTAAACTGGTGGACTACAATGAATGAGTTAATGTGAGGTTCGAAAAACATCTGAAGGTCACAAAAATGTTAATGTCAAGTACATGGATGTACAGCCTAGACAATACACTTAGACAAAACAAAAATATAGTAAAAGAAAAGTATTTTATGGAAATTTTTTGCCTACAGAAAGATGAAAGTCGACGAAATATTTGAAATTAACTAAAAAATTTAAGGCATATAATTCCACGAGATTTTTTTTTTTTTTGCCTCTATAATGGTATGTTTGAAGTCAGTTTTGTATTTTATAGATAAAACTGGTGAGAGATTTCATAATTATTTTTTTGGTCTCAGGATCACATCACAGAGACTAATCTCACCACGATACAGTAAAAACATGACACATGAAACACAACACATTAAAAACACGACACATGAAACACACAACACATGTAACACACAATACACGAAGCACACAACAGCACATTAAACCTGACGTCTCAGGTCCTCTTTGAGGGTGAGGTCCCTCGACCTCTTCTCCCATAACTCGCTCTAACAAAACTAAGGACACAAAAACAAAAAATCCTCGTTTTTCTATAAAAATAAAATATAATATAAATATTGTCACCTTTATCAAATGGATTTCCTGCCTTTTCGTGTGTACACATAAACTCTCATTGAGAACTTCAGCACTCGTGTAATTTCAGTTTATGTCAACAATAGCAATGTAAAGGTGCGTTCAACTCAAGTCCCTGATGCTGAACAAGCGAGGGAAATCTACAGTGGTTTATTTATTGTAATATTGAGGGAACACTCCAAGGAGTTCTTGTTGGAGAAGTTCTTGAAGCATTTCCTTTGGTTTGCAACCCCATTGCAAATGCCATTGAATATATTCGGTCGAGGATGATGACCTCGTCAAATTTCTTGCAATTCTTTCTTCACTATGGCTGCTGAACTGCCAAAGAAACCCGAATGACCAAGAAAACATCGACCAAATCATTTTCGCTTGGCATCGGAGTCAGTAAGTAGCGATTAGTAGGGAAATTAAATGCAGATGTTTTGTGAAATTAATTTGTACTCAATCAGACCCGCTTCCCACTGCTCCCAAACATGAATATCATTGATGAGGTTGCAATATATTTCTCCGTATCAAGTGTAGCGTTGTGTTTAATTTACTAGAATTGTAGTAAATTGTCAAGTTTTAGTAGCTTTGTTCAAAGAGAGGATATTAGAGTGCGTTATGAGAGGTGCAATTCAAAGAACGGAAGAACTGTTGTCGAGATGGTTTAGTCACATAAATAATGGAGTAAGAAAGAATGATTAAGGTGTATAAATCTTGGGTAGAAGGAAGCGAAGGTTTTGACCAACATTTCCTAGAGCAGCCAGCACGCATGGATGCGTGAAGGGTTTTGACCAGTAGTTGCTTGAGCATTCAGGAGGCGTGGACACTCAAGCATCCATGACTGTTGTTGTCACCTGACTGTGACTCAGACTGAAGAGTCGTCAAGAAGTTCGTCTGTTAAGTGCGATTGTTGTTTTTAGGTGAATTGTTCGAACTACGGTACTGTGTGATTTTATTCCTCAAGTGAGAGCGTAAATAAGTGAGCTTGATAAACCTAAGCTTGAAAATACAGCAACAACAACAACTACATACATCCAACACCGCCACCTCAGAATAAATTCATCCCAACATGATAATACATATTTAAAACCCGTTCAACCTAACCCAGTTTTATTAAAACAAATCGGTCCGATAAAGCAATAGAGACCAACCAGCTGGACCGACACGGACCCATCATGAAGTTATTGGAAGGAGACCATTACCCGTGGACGACTCTGTCTGGTGATCGTTTATCCGTGAGTGACTGTGTTCTCTGTTATGACTGACTCACCTGCTTCACCGCTTTGCTGTTGAAAACAAAAAAAATATTCGTCCTTTCTCTCTGTCTCTCACACACACACACACACACACACACACACACACACACACACACACACACACACATTATCAACCCTCTAATAGTCTTCTTTATCCTCCTCGTAATTTACAATATTCTCTGCCATCATCATCATCTTAATCCTCACGTCCCTCTCCTTTTTGGTCTCCTTCCTTCACCTTCATCTTTCTTCTACCTCCTCTCATGCCTCCTTATGTTGCACTCCTTCTTCTTCTCCTCTGAAGCCTCCTTTAACCCTCCACTCATTCCTTCTCTCCCCCTTCAGCTCCTCCGTTTCCTCCTTCAGCTCCTCTGTTTCCTCCTTCAGCTCCTCTGTTTCCTCCTTCAGCTCCTCTGTTTCCTCCTTCAGCTCCTCTGTTTCCTCCTTCAGCTCCTCTGTTTCCTCCTTCAGCTCCTCTGTTTCCTCCTTCAGCTCCTCCGTTTCTTCCTTCAGCTCCTCTGTTTCCTCATTCAGCTCCTCTGTTTCCTCCTTCAGCTCTCCTTCCTCCTTCAGCTCCTCTTCCTCCTTCAGCTCCTCCGTTTCCTCCTTCAGCTCCTCTGTTTCCTCCTTCAGCTCCCCTGTTTCCTCCTTCAGCTCCTCTGTTTCCTCCTTCAGCTCCCCTGTTTCCTCCTTCAGCTCCTCTGTTTCCTCCTTCAGCTCCTCTGTTTCCTTCTTCAGCTCCTCTGTTTCCTCCTTCAGCTCCTCTGTTTCCTCCTTCAGCTCCTCTGTTTCAGCTCCTCTGTTTCCTCCTTCAGCTCCTCTGTTTCCTTCTTCAGCTCCTCTGTTTCCTCCTTCAGCTCCTCTGTTTCCTTCTTCAGCGCCTCTGTTTCCTCCTTCAGCTCCTCTGTTTCCTTCTTCAGCGCCTCTGTTTCCTCCTTCAGCTCCTCTGTTTCCTCCTTCAGCTCCTCTGTTTCCTCCTTCAGCTCCTCTGTTTCCTTCTTCAGCTCCTCTGTTTCCTCCTTCAGCTCTCTTGTTTCCTTCTTCAGCGCCTCTGTTTCCTCCTTCAGCTCCTCTGTTTCCTCCTTCAGCTCCTCTGTTTCCTCCTTCAGCTCCTCTGTTTCCTTCTTCAGCTCCTCTGTTTCCTCCTTCAGCTCCTCTATTTCAGCTCCTCTGTGTCCTTGCTTTCAACTTCAACACAATGTTATTCCCAGGATGTATTGTGCTCCTCCTTGAGTGTAATGCAGTTTTGTTGCCCAGGATGAACCTCGCCAGCTACCCTTAACAAATGGTAATTTTATTTTGAGTAAAACTTCTTTTCTTTCATGAATGAATGTGACGGGGGGGGAGGGGAGGTGAATGTGACGGTGGGGAGGGGAGGTGAATGTGACGGTGGGAAGGGGAGGAGAGGTGAATGTGACGGGGGAAATTATGAATGTGAAAGTGAACGTGAAGGGGAAGGGGAGGTTCAATGAACTAGTGCCTGTCTGTGTTCTTTCTCTCTTTTCTGTCTCTCTCTCTCTATTATATTTGTTTGTATGTTCGCTCTCGTCTCTGTACTTACATCTTCACGTACATCAATAGTAAAATATACAGACAGGTATGTGAATAAGTCATTTATTAAGAACACGTCTCGTCAACCATGGACTTTATCGATGGATTGATGCATGGGTTGATAAGTGCCTTGGTGGGCGAAACGTCTCCTAAATAAATGCCATGAACCGCAGACTGTCTTACTCTCCCCTCTTCATGCCTGTTTGAGGGTTGAGGCCTCAAATTTGCCGATCGCCACCGTTTTAGGCCTCAGGGGGGGGGAAATCAGGGTGGCATGGGTATTGGGTATACGCGGGGAATTGTGGGTAATATTACTCAGTAACCACTGGCTGACACTCCAACCTTCCTCGCGGTATAATCCAGGCAACTGCTGACGCCAGTGACGTTGACCACGATGATAACTGAGCATCGTTTCCCAGGTGTTGAGGGTGCCAGCAACAGTGGAACGACCAGGAAGTTGGTCCATGGGTTCAACAAGGGTTCAACAAGGGTTTGGGAAGAGGGAAGGGGGGGTTATAGAGAATGTTTGTGCTTGTATGAGGAGACTGCAAAATCTGAGAGAATACTACTACTACTACTACTACTAATAATAATAATAATAATAATAATAATAATAATAATAATAATAATAATAATAATAATAATAATAATCTTTATTTCTACCTTGTACATGATACAACTTATACAGACCATAGCTGATATGTATGACATACTATGTAGAAAGCCCCTGGTTATGCAGAGTTTCGGTCAAATTAGGTTAATTTTGTCTCCACAGCAGTCGACTAACACCCAAGTATCTATTTACTGCTAGATGAACAGAGACAGCAGGAAACTTACCCCAATATTTCCACCCGCACCGGGCATCAAACCACGGACCTCAGTGTGTGAGCGGAGTGTGCTACCAACTGTTTCGCTTAATTCTGGGCAAGTGTGTTGGTGCCATGCATAGTTGCATTACATAGTTCTGTTTCCAGCATGAACTATACCTGAACATTTGTTATGCTGTCTCCCCACGTCACTCCCTCTCCTCTCTTCCTTCCCATCTAATTCTCCCCATCTTTCATCCTCTCTTCCTCCCCATCTAATTCTCCCCATCTTTCATCCTCTCTTTCTCCCTACCTACTACCATCTCACTCTTCTCTTCCTTCATTCATTTTTCTCCTTCCTAATTCATTCTCACCTCTCCTGTCATCTCTCTTCTGTCACCTCTCTCTTGTCATCTCTCTCTCTCCTGTCACCTCTCTCCTGTCATCTGTCTCCTGTCATCTCTCTCCTGGCACCTCTCTCCTGGCACCTCTCTCCTGGCACCTCTCTCCTGGCACCTCTCTCCTGGCACCTCTCTCCTGGCACCTCTCTCCTGGCACCTCTCTCCTGGCACCTCTCTCCTGGCACCTCTCTCCTGGCACCTCTCTCCTGTCATCTCTCTCCTGGCACCTCTCTCCTGTCACCTCTCTCCTGTCATCTGTCTCCTGTCATCTGTCTCCTGGCACCTCTCTCCTGTCATCTGTCTCCTGTCATCTCTCTCCTGGCACCTCTCTCCTGTCACCTCTCTCCTGTCCTCTGTCTCCTGTCATCTCTCTCCTGGCACCTCTCTCCTGGCACCTCTCTCCTGGCACCTCTCTCCTGGCACCTCTCTCCTGGCACCTCTCTCCTGGCACCTCTCTCCTGGCACCTCTCTCCTGGCACCTCTCTCCTGGCACCTCTCTCCTGTCATCTCTCTCCTGGCACCTCTCTCCTGGCACCTCTCTCCTGGCATCTCTGTTTATCCTTATCGTCTTATTTTTAAAATCTTCCCAAATTAAATTTCTCAGCATTTCAGAGAAGGTGGAGAAAAGACTCTAAGAAAGACATAAAATCTAAAAGCTTTCTTCACTTTGTTAAAGAATATTTTAGACGCTTTCTTCAGCAGGGCTCTTATGGTTTTGTTTCTGAGGATCGAGTTTTCATGAGAGAGAGAGAGAGAGAGAGAGAGAGAGAGAGAGAGAGAGAGAGAGAGAGAGAGAGAGAGAGAGAGAGAGAGAGAGAGAGAGAGAGAGAGAGAGAGAGAATACAATAGGAAACATTGCTGATAAAATCTGCTGATAAAATCTGTTTATTTCTTCTCGGTATCGCGGCTTTTTTTTGTTCTCAAGAATCAGTGAGGTTACGAAAGTCAAGCTCATGGAGCAGGAAGAGAGAGAGGACCTAGTAGCAATCAGTGAGGAGGCAGGGCCAAGAGCTATGACTCAACCCCTCCAACTACAAATAGGTGAGTATACACACACACCTGAACTAAAATCTAGTTTTGCCCAACGAAGTGTTTCTTTTCCTTTTTTTTTTTTTGCCAATTAAGGTAAGTGAAGGGAAGAGTCAGGGGAGGTTTTTACCCCAGGAGGGAATGTTTTTGCTGCTGTTTTTACGTGTGAGAGTGTTTTTGAGAGAGAAAGAGAGAAGAGAGAGAGAGAGAGAGAGAGAGAGAGAGAGAGAGAGAGAGAGAGAGAGAGAGAGAGACCACCTGTGGTCTTACTGCTATGCAAGAAACGATTGTTCCCAATCTTTCCCAGCTGGCCCAGCTTCGAGAACAACCAGAGGACAACACTTATACCACAAGACGGGCTGCCAGCTTACATGAGTGACAGACACCAATATGTGACCATTGTGAGGGAAAAGTTGGTTAGATAATGCGTGGACACATAAATGAATTTTGGTGGTGATATAAATAATAATGATATCATTATTTCTACAAGTACATATACATGGTATACAGGCCTAGCTGACATCAATGACATACTACTATATAGAAAGCTGTTATACAGAGCATTTCGGGCAAATTAGGTCAATTTTGTGCCCAGAATGCGACCCACACCAGTCGACTAATGCCCAGGTACCTATTTTACTGATATTTGAACATGGATAGCAGGTGTCTTAAGGAAACACGTCTTAATGTTTCCACCCGTACCGGGAATCGACCCCCGGGCCTCAGTGTGTGAGCTGAGTGTGCTACCAATCGAGATTGTTGAGTACGGGTCAGGTATCGTTACTGCTCTAACCCCGCTCCCCTTTTCTTCCACCAGGTGGAGGTTGACAAGGGAGCAGATTTGATCAGTTAGAACTATTTCCAAGAGCGAGACATCGTCACCCGTATGCAAAACATACTTTCAAAATCAGACACCAGATTATGTGATTTCTTCTGCTCCTAGAGGGCTCCACCTTCCCCCTGTACCCTCCATACCGGATGCCTGATTACTGAACATAGTTTGCATATATTTTATAAAGGACCTGTCACTCATAGCTTAAATACCTCACAATTGCTATTAATTATAAATGAATCAAATTTATAAACCCCTGGAATGATATTCACATTAAAATTGATACTATGTTTTCATAACACTTGATTCAATTATATTTCTCTCGACCATCATTATAAAGCTTGAAAATTAAGCTGAGGTATAACCACAAATCTAAGCTTAATCCTATACAATTTCTGAGTAAAAATCATTAAAAACGGGAGAGATACAAGTAGGGAGGAAGAGAAGAAAGGTGATGAAGAGAGAGAACAAGAGAAATAGCAGAGATACGCAGATAACCGGAGCAGAAGAGACAGATAAAAATAAGCAAAGAGAATGAAAAAGAGATGCGGGGAGGAGGAGGGGGAGGGAATGAGTAGGAAAAGAGGCAGCTAGAGTAAAGCAGGGAAAAACAAGAGAAAAACAGAGAAGAAAATACAAGCAGGAAAAGAAAAGAGAAAAAAACAGAGAAACAAAGGCAGAGAAAGAGAAAATTAAAACGATGGGAGATGAAAAGAAAAAATGACGAAAAAAAAGGAGGAAGAAGGCAGATGATAAAGGGAAGCAAAGAGAATGACGCAAAGAAAAGAAAAGGAGAGAGGAAAAAGCAGGAAAAGAGAGAAGAGAGCATACAGTTGACGGCACCTGAGAATGTTGATAAAAGAAGTAACAGAAGAGGAGAGATAACGTGTGTTTTCTGGCTCATGGCTTCAGTGTAGCAAGCCAAGGCTTCAGTGTAGCAAGCCAAGGCTTCAGTGTAGCAAGCCAAGGCTTCAGTGTAGCAAGCCAAGGCTTCAGTGTAGCAAGCCAAGGCTTCAGTGTAGCAAGCCAAGGCTTCAGTGTAGCAAGCCAAGGCTTCAGTGTAGCAAGCCAAGGCTTCAGTGTAGCAAGCCAAGGCTTCAGTGTAGCAAGCCAAGGCTTCAGTGTAGCAAGCCAAGGCTTCAGTGTAGCAAGCCATGGCTTCAGTGTAGCAAGCCATGGCTTCAGTGTACCAAGCCAAGGCTTCAGTGTAGCAAGCCAAGGCTTCAGTGTAGCAAGCCAAGGCTTCAGTGTAGCAAGCCAAGGCTTCAGTGTAGCAAGCCAAGGCTTCAGTGTAGCAAGCCAAGGCTTCAGTGTAGCAAGCCAAGGCTTCAGTGTAGCAAGCCAAGGCTTCAGTGTAGCAAGCCATGGCTTCGTGAAAGCCATGACTTCAGTGTACCAGCCAAGGCTTAGTGTACAAGCCAAGGCTTCAGTGTAGCAAGCCAAGGCTTCAGTGTAGCAAGCGATGGCTTCAGTGTAGCAAGCCATGGCTTCAGTGTAGCAAGCCAAGGCTTCAGTGTACCAAGCCAAGGCTTCAGTGTAGCAAGCCAAGGCTTCAGTGTAGCAAGCCAAGGCTTCAGTGTAGCAAGCCATGGCTTCAGTGTAGCAAGCCAAGGCTTCAGTGTACCAAGCCAAGGCTTCAGTGTAGCAAGCCATGGCTTCAGTGTAGCAAGCCAAGGCTTCAGTGTAGCAAGCCAAGGCTTCAGTGTAGCAAGCCAGGCTTCAGTGTAGCAAGCCAAGGCTTCAGTACAAGCTATGGGCCCGAAGCCAGGCTTCAGTGTAGCAAGCCAAGGCTTCAGTGTAGCAAGCCATGGCTTCAGTGTAGCAAGCCAAGGCTTCAGTGTAGCAAGCCAAGGCTTCAGTGTAGCAAGCCATGGCTTCAGTGTAGCAAGCCAAGGCTTCAGTGTACCAGCAAGGCTTCAGTGTAGCAAGCCAAGGCTTCAGTGTAGCAAGCCAAGGCTTCAGTGTAGCAAGCCATGGCTTCAGTGTAGCAAGCCATGACTTCAGTGTACCATGCCAAGGCTTCAGTGTACCAAGCCAAGGCTTCAGTGTAGCAAGCCAAGGCTTCAGTGTAGCAAGCGATGGCTTCAGTGTAGCAAGCCATGGCTTCAGTGTAGCAAGCCATGGCTTCAGTGTACAAGCCAAGGCTTCAGTTTATCAAGCTATGGCTTCAGTGTAGCAAGCCATGGCTTCAGTGTAGCAAGCCATGGCTTCAGTGTACAAGCCATGGCTTCAGTGTAGCAAGCCAAGGCTTCAGTGTACAAGCATGGCTTCAGTGTAGCAAGCCATGGCTTCAGTGTAGCAAGCCAAGGCTTCAGTTACAAGCATGGCTTCAGTGTAGCAAGCCATGGCTTCAGTGTAGCAAGCCATGGCTTCAGTGTAGCAAGCCAGGCTTCAGTGTAGCAAGCCAAGGCTTCAGTGTACCAAGCGATGGCTTCAGTGTAGCAAGCCATGGCTTCAGTGTAGCAAGCCAAGGCTTCAGTGTAGCAAGCCATGGCTTCAGTGTAGCAAGCCATGGCTTCAGTGTAGCAAGCCAAGGCTTCAGTGTACCAAGCCAAGGCTTCAGGGTAGCAAGCCAAGGCTTCAGTGTAGCAAGCCAAGGCTTCAGTGTAGCAAGCCATGGCTTCAGTGTAGCAAGCCATGGCTTCAGTGTAGCAAGCCAAGGCTTCAGTTTATCAAGCTATGGCTTCAGTGTAGCAAGCCATGGCTTCAGTGTAGCAAGCCAAGGCTTCAGTTTATCAAGCTATGGCTTCAGTGTAGCAAGCCATGGCTTCAGTGTAGCAAGCCATGGCTTCAGTGTACCAAGCCAAGGCTTCAGTGTAGCAAGCCAAGGCTTCAGTGTACCAAGCGATGGCTTCAGTGTAGCAACCCATGGCTTCAGTGTAGCAAGCCAAGGCTTCAGTGTAGCAAGCCAAGGCTTCAGTGTAGCAAGCCAAGGCTTCAGTGTATCAAGCTATGGCTTCAGTGTAGCAAGCCATAGCTTCAGTGTAGCAAGCCAAGGCTTCAGTGTAGCAAGCCAAGGCTTCAGTGTAGCAAGCCAAGGCTTCAGTATAGCAAGCCAAGGCTTCAGTGTAGCAAGCCATGGCTTCAGTGTAGCAAGCCATGGCTTTAGTGTAGCAAGCCAAGGCTTCAGTGTAGCAAGCCAAGGCTTGAGTGTACCAAGCCAAGGCTTCAGTGTAGCAAGCCATAGCTTCAGTGTAGCAAGCCAAGGCTTGAGTGTACCAAGCCAAGGCTTCAGTGTAGCAAGCCATAGCTTCAGTGTAGCAAGCCATGGATTCAGTGTAACAAGCTATGGCAAGGGTGCTGCTCTCCTGCCCACCGCCTCAGGTCACTCCTTGAAGCAAAGTGGAGATCTCTCAACCCTCCCCCATTACCCTAATGAAAGAGGGAGATAAAGGGAGGTGGAGGAAGAGTTAGGTGGAAGAAGGGAGATGCTGGGAGAGTAAGAGAAAGGGAGATGCTGGGAGAGTAAGAGGAAGGAAGGTGCTGAGAGAGTAAGTGGAAGGGAAATGAAAGGAAAGTAACAGGAAGGATGAAAGTCACGATACTGTGGCGGAAACGATTCACAAAGAAACACTATCGATAGTAAGCTTTAGACGACGTTTCGCTCCGTCCAGTGGTACTAGCAAAGTGATTGATAAGACAGATAGATAGATATGCATGCATATATATATATATATATATATATATATATATATATATATATATATATATATATATATATATATATATATATATATATGTCGTGCCAATTAGGTAAAACTGGTCAATTAGCAAGAACTCATCTAAAATTAAGTCATTTCAAAATTTTCTCTAATGCGTTTAAAGATATATTTATTTAATTTATGTTAATGTAAGAATTTATAATTTTGTACCAAGAGAAACTTTGAAAACCTACCTAACCTTATTACAACAAACGCAATTTAATTTAGCCTAACCCAACTAAATATATTTTAGATACGTTAACATTAATTTAATAATCAACAAACACAATGAAATATATTTTTTCGTTATGTTCAGAATGATTTTGGCGAAATTATTGCATACACAAATTTTCACTTGTCTTATATGGCAAGGTGAGCGTTGCTATTTAAGCCAAAATCGCAAGTTTTACCTAATCGGCACGACATATATATATATATATATATATATATATATATATATATATATATATATATATATATATATATTTTTTTTTTTTTTTTTTTTTTTTCAACAAGTCGGCCGTCTCCCACCGAGGCAGGGTGACCCAAAAAGAAAATACTTTCATCATCATTCAACACTTTCACCACACTCATACATAATCACTGTCTTTGCAGAGGAGCTCAGATACGACAGCTGAGAATAGTCCTTCCCAGCTGTCACTATCCCAGACCCCTCCTTTAAAGTGCAGGCATTGTACTTCCCATTTCCAGGACTCAAGTCCAACTAAATCAATTAACTGGTTTCCCTGAATCCCTTCACAAAATGTTACCCTGCTCACACTCCAACAGATCGTCATGTCCCAAAAACCATTCGTCTCCATTCACTCCTATCTAACACGCTCACACATGCTTGCTGGAAGTCCAAGCCCCTCGCCCACAAAACCTCCTTTACCCCCTCCCTCCAACCTTTTCTAGGACGACCCCTACCCCGCCTTCCTTCCCCTACAGATTTATACGCTCTCCAAGTCATTCTACTTTGATCCATTCTCTCTAAATGACCAAACCACCTCAACAACCCCTCTTCAGTCCTCTGACAAATACTTTTAGTAACTCCACACCTTCTCCTAATTTCCACATTCCGAATTTTCTGCATAATATTTACACCACACATTGCCCTGAGACAGGACATCTCCACTGCCTCCAGCCTCCTCCTCGCTGCAGCATTTGCAACCCATGCTTCACACCCATATAAGAGTGTTGGTACCACTATACTTTCGTACATTCCCTTCTTTGCCTCCATGGATAACGTTTTTTGTCTCCACAGATACCTCAACGCACCACTCACCTTTTTTCCTTCATCAATTCTATGGTTAACCTCATCCTTCATAAACCCATCCGCTGACACGTCAACTCCCAAATATCTGAAAACATTTACTTCTTCCATAATACCTCTCTCCAATGTGATATCCAATTTTTCTTTATTTAAATCGTTTGATACCCTCATCACCTTACTCTTATCTATGTTCACTTTCAACTTTCTACCTTTACACACTCTCCCAAACTCGTCCACTAACCTTTGCAACTTTTCTTTAGAATCTCCCATAAGCACAGTATCATCAGCAAAAAGTAACTGTGTCAACTCCCATTTTGCATTTAATTCCCCATAATTTAATCCCACCCCTCTCCCCAACACCCTAGTATTTACTACTTTTACAACCCCATCTATAAATATATTAAACAACCATGGTGACATTACACATCCTTGTCTAAGACCTACTTTTACCGGGAAGTAATCTCCCTCTCTCCTACACACCCTAACCTGAGCCTCACTATCCTCATAAAAACTCTTTACAGCCTTCAGTAACTTACTACCTATTCCATACACTTGCAACATTTGCCACATTGCTCCCCTATCCACTCTGTCATATGCCTTTTCTAAATCCATAAATGCAATGAAAACTTCTCTACCTTTATCTAAATACTGTTCACATATATGCTTCACTGTAAACACTTGATCTACACATCCCCTACCCACTCTAAAGCCTCCTTGCTCATCTGCAATCCTACTCTCTGTCTTACCTCTAATTCTTTCAATAATAACCCTGCCATACACTTTACCTGGTATACTCAGTAAACTTATTCCCCTATAATTTTTACACTCTCTTTTATCCCCCTTCCCTTTATATAAAGGAACTATACATATCGGAACTATACTATATATATACAATTAAAATATGCGGAGAGAGAGAGAGAGAGAGAGAGAGGAGAGAGAGAGAGAGAGAGAGAGAGAGAGAGAGAGTGTGTGAGAGAGAAAGAGAGAGAGAGACTCACGAGTAATGGTGAAGACCATAAAAGAATTATGACAGAATTTATGCACACCGAAACTCCCTTAATTAGGAAATTCTGTGCATGATTTAAGACAGTGAAGAAGTTGGGCGATATATCTTGAGACCCAGAGTGAGGGGTGAGGGGAGAGGACGAGGGGTGAGGTTAGGGGTGAGGAGAGGGGATAGGGGTGAGGGATTTTTGGGGTATGAGGTTGGAGTGAAGGGTGATGGAAGGGAGAGGAGTACAGGGAATTATGTATAGGAGGAGATTAGGAGGTAACCCAGCGTCAGAAGGGGAAAGAGAGAGAGAGAGAGAGAGAGAGAGAGAGAGAGAGAGTTCTTGCTTCCAAATCTGGTGGTCTTTGGTCAAGGACCACCAGGTATATTCACCTGAAAATACACTGCCATCTCACACGATTTTTTTTCACAATGGTTCTTACAGTTATTAAGAGTACCTACCATTATTTACAAGCTAAGAGTTGTTACCTACTTCTCACTTGAGAGCCTTACCTAGGGTTAACCTCTTTAATGTTGGTAGAATTACCGGCAATATGTTGGGTAAAGGGGCACATGTGACAACTACCGTCACATTATTTTTATTGTACAGATATGTGTATAACATAGTACCAAATTTCCGTATGCTAAAATGCCCTGAATCATCTTATATCGCCATTTCAGACATTTTTAAAGAGAATGAAGGCAGCTTCTTCCTCCCTGAAATAATAACAATAAATAAACCTCACTATCACACAGTAACCCAGAGTTACTACCACTACTACTACTACTACTACTACTACTACTACTACTACTACTACTACTTCTACTTCTACTACCATTACTACTTCTTCTACTACTACTACTACCCACACCACCAAGAGCACTGGCAACTAGACGTACTGCAGCGTTTATCTTCTTCCACCTTTGTCCATGTACTATTTGTGTTGACTAGACAAAGCTCCTGGAGGGTGAAACGTTGCCGCAATAAAATGTCACATCAATTGAACATGTGTCCTTTTACCCAACATAAAATTTTATTGTTATGAAACGTACATATAGGGAACAAAATGAAAATGGACCCAGGTGTGAATTAAAGAAATCATTTAGTGAACTGTTTTATTGATGTTCTGCTGTACGGACATGTTCCAGACTCGAGTCATTCTAAGAATGAATAATCTCAGATGAGGTAATAGTCCTGAGAAAAGTGAAGCCAGAATGCAGTTACTGTTTGTTGCCCCTTTTTGTGGTACAGAAGAAGGCTTCTCGGTATCCGCGAAATGAAGCTGAGTGTGGTAGAAACCTTGACAATATTGGTCTTGTACATAACAGTAGGCAACCCACATCTCCCCGGTGTTGAAGGCTCTTATGAAATGACATAGATAAGACGTTTTTCTTGAATCTATATTCTGTGAGACGGGTGAGGAGAGGGTGGGTAGGCAATCCAAGAAAATGGTGCAAAATCAAGGTGTGAGGATACTTGTGCCTCATACTAAGCAATGTAGCCTCGACCAGGTACGAGATACGCCTCAGTGCTGTTACCTTCATGGCTGCCTTGCTTGACTTACCACGCAATTCTTCGAAGACATTTTGGAGTCAAATTTCACCCCTAGGATATCCACGTTATCCACTCTTTCATTCATTCTTAACAAAGCTCCAGCATTAATATCATGCTGAGTAGAGACCGTCATCATCTATGATATATATATATATATATATATATATATATATATATATATATATATATATATATATATATATATATATATATATATATATGTCGTGCCGAATAGGTAAAACTTCAGATTTTGGCATAAATAGCAGTTGCTTAATAGGGTAAAATAAATTGTGTATGCAGTAATTTCGCAAAAATCGTTCTGAAACTAACTAAAAAGTATATTTCATTGTGTTTGTTTATTATTAAATTATTGTAAACTTATCTAAAATATATTTAGTTGGATTAGGCTAAATTAAATTGCTAAATTAAGTAAGTTTTCTAAGGTTCTTTTGGTACAAAATTATTAATTTTTACATAAACATAAATAAAAATGTATCTTTAATTGTATAAGAGGAAAATTTTAGAAAGGACTTAATTCTAAATGAGTGATTGCTAATTGACCCCTTTTACAAATTTGGCAGGACATATATATATATATATATATATATATATATATATATATATATATATATATATATATATATATATATATATATATATAAGAAAGAGAGAGAGAGAGAGAGAGAAAGCTGTAAGCTGGTACCACCTCGTTAAATGACAGAGTGTACCTCACTCGATACAGTGCCACCTCACTTGGTGATAGTGCCATCTTACCAGATGACACAGTGCCATCTCATTTGATGACACATTCCCACCTGTAAATTGACATACTGGACTGTTGCTGCCAGCTTCTATGATGACAAGGTGACCCTTCATCAACCCTACCAGTTCTTCAGTCTCCCATTTCTCCATTAGCTGCCTCATTTCCTCTGTCCTTTCTGCCCTCTCTACATCCCTACCACTCCCCTTTCCTCCCCTCCGCCCTCTTCCCCTCTCACTCGACGCCTCTCAACAGATTTCCCCTGTGTGCATGCTGACTCACTTTATAGTGTTGTTAAGCTTGATTTTCTGACCCCTCTATCCTCCTCTATCCTCCTCTATCCTCCTCTATCCTCCTCTATCCTCCCTTCCTTTACCTCCCTGGTCCTGCATCCTGCTTCGGTCCTGTTCATATTTATATTGCTTTCCTTTCCTTCCTTTCTTCTTCCTTTCCCCGCCGTGCTTCCTCCCTCATGTCACTTTCACTCTTTCTTACCTCTGTTATTTACTGTTACTTCCTGCTCTTCTTCATCTCATTTCTGTTCCATTCCTCCTTTTCTCTTCTTTTTATCATGTCTTTCCTTCTTATCTTCACAACTCACTTCCTTTTCTCTCTGTTTTTTTCAGTTCGCTTCTTCCCTTTTTTAATTATCATCCACTTCTAGTCATTTTCATTCATCTTCTCTTTCTCTACATATCCCCCCCCTCAGCCTTCCACCTCCCAGCCCTCCACCTCCCAGCCCTCCACCTCCCAGCCCTCCACTTCCCAGCCCTCCACCTCCCAGCCCTCCACTCCTAGCCCTCCACTTCCCAGCCTCCACCTCCCAGCCTCACTTCCCAGCCCTCCACTTCCCAGCCTCCACCTCCAGCCTTCCACTTCCCAGCCCTCCACTTCCCAGCCCTCCACTTCCCAGCCCTCCACCTCCCAGCCCTCCACCTCCTAGCCCTCCACTTCCCAGCCCTCCACTTCCCAGCCCTCCACCTCCCAGCCATCCACCTCCCAGCCCTCCACTTCCCAGCCCTCCACCTCCCAGCCCTCCACTTCCAAGCCCTCCACTTCCAAGCCCTCCCTCCACCTCCAAGCCTCCACTTCCCAGCCCTCCACTTCCCAGCCCTCCACCTCCCAGCCCTCCACTTCCATGCCCTCCACCTCCCAGCCCTCCACCTCCCAGCCCTCCACCTCCCAGCCCTCCACCTCCCAGCCCTCCACCTCCCAGCCCTCCACTTCCCAGCCCTCCACTTCCCAGCCTCCACCTCCCAGCCCTCCACCTCCCAGCCCTCCACTTCCCAGCCCTCCACCTCCCAGCCCTCCACCTCCCAGCCCTCCACCTCAAAGCCCTCCACCTCACAGCCCTCCACCTCCCAGCCCTCCACTTCCCAGCCCTCCACCTCCCAGCCCTCCACCTCACAGCCCTCCACTTCCCAGCCCTCCACCTCCCAGCCCTCCACCTCCCAGCCCTCCACCTCAAAGCCCTCCACCTCCCAGCCCTCCACCTCCCAGCCTCCACCTCCCA
>WNWK01001156.1:0-210000 GCA_009830355.1 Cherax destructor | reverse complement strand
TGGTGGATGCTGTGAGGACGCATCAGGGGTATATCAATAAGACACAATATGTGGTTTAGTGCATTGTATTGAGAAGACGTATCGTCCACCAGAGACTTTATCAATTCTCGGAACTTTAACAATCCAAGAACTGATTAAGTCCCTGTTGTAAGAAAAGTCTTTTTAATATAATGCCACAAACCGCAAAACATCTTATTAATAAGCTTGATACATACACATATCAGCAGTGTTGTGGGGGGAGGGGTGTGTGTCGTGGTGGATGGCTCTAGGAGGCTGTGGTGTCTTGAGCTATGGGATGGCTCTAGGAGGCTGTGGTGTCTTGAGCTATGGAAAGGGAAGGGATGCTGTGGTGGAGGGGGGAATTGTTGTATTTTATTGTGGTGGTGGGTGTGGATCATGCATCTTACCCATCCCACGGATATTAATAAAGTTTTCCACCACAAAATCTGTAGTGCCAGCAGACCACCACCACCACCTTCACCACCACCACCTTCACCATCACTACCACTACCACCACCACCACCACCTTCATCACCACCACCACCACCTTCACCACCACCACCACCACCTTCACCACCACCACCACCACCTTCACCACCACTACCACTACCACCACCACCACCTTCATCACCACCACCTTCACCACCACTTCATCACCACCACCAGCACCACCACCTTCATCATCACCACCACCACCACAAGTGGGTACCTGACTTACGAACAAACTGAGTTCATATACTATATTTTTAACACTGACGTTTGCTGCTTGAAACCCATTTTCCAAATAGTATAAAAGGCAACTATACTTCACGCTGGCAAAATAAAAAAAAACATATTTACAGTATTTTCCGGCATAAATGGGGGCCCTTTTTTCTTGAGTATATAAGACGCGGGGTGATTTTCCAAGGAAAATCACCCCGCGTCTTATATACTCAAGGTCAGCTTCAAGGGGTAACCTTTGGGTTACTGGTAAGTGGTCTTTAATAAAAGGTCCGACCCGCAGTTCATTACTGCAATCAAATTGAAATGCTAGTGCGCCTTATATGCCGGAAAATACGGTATTCAACAATTCACCTTACGTGAATTATTTTGCAAATAGAAAACAATACTTTTTTTTAAATCATATGTTAAGTAAACAAATAAATGAGGTACAATACGATAAAGAAAAGGATTTATTTACCGTGAATGCTGTTCTTTTCTTAATTTTTGTATTGAAATGGATGTAAAAGATACGTGAACGTTACTCAGTTTGCCTCAGTTAACACTGACAGCTGAGCAAAATATATACAGTATTGTGAGTCCAGTCTGGTGCCTGACTTTCACATGCCAGTGATTCCAATACGAACTCTCCGTCTGAACTTCCGTAATGTATGTGGCGTAGTAATAAGAAGTACAGGAGGAGGAGGATTGAAAAGGAAGAGAAAGATGAAGAAGAAGCTGAAGAGAAAGAGGGAAAAAGAAGATGAAGTGGAAGGGAAAAAAGAGAAGATAAACACTACCCTATAACAGATATCCAATTTTTAAAGTGGTGCACGGGTAAGCCAGCGGAAGGCCTCGGTCAGATGATTAAAAGCTCCAGTGGCGAGTCATCATGTAACTAAGACACGCCTCAGGAAACACGTATCAGGTTCCCTTGTGAATCTTTCCTAACTACCCTATGCTAGCATCATAACTCAGTGATAGCAACAGACACCCCTCCCCCCATCCCCGCGAGGGACACAAAGGAGTTTTGCCAAATTTTTGACATGTCTACGAGTGCTTCAATGAGTCTCCTACGCCTACTGAGCCTACCCTGGTTAAGGAGTGCTAGGGGAGAGCTCCAGCTGCCAAACATGCCAGGCTCCACCAGTATATCGACTCAGCCACACCTTTTCTCCTGACAAATAAAACAGAGGGTCCCTTTGCTTCTGATATTCAGCTCCAAAAATAATATATATATATATATATATATATATATATATATATATATATATAATTCTTAACTGGAGTTTTTCTTCAGCCGAGTTCCACATTATATCAGCAAAATAATTCCTATGTATTATTCTTGAAATCCTCGTTTAAATCGTACAGAAAATATTATTGAAGTAAATGAGAGAGAGAGGAGATGCGAACCTTCATTACCGATACAGTTTCTCCAGTACAGCTGCTGCATCAAGTCACTGACTTGATGCAGCAGCTGTATGGTCGAAACGTTGCAATCAATAAAGATATCCACTGCACCCAAGCATCATCAACGCCACCTGGGTGGTATCTTCACATCGTCCCGGTACCAAAAACCATTAACCACAAATTTCTGCATTAACCGCGAATTCCCAGCTGCATGACAAGACGTTGTCTTAACAAAAAAAAATATATATATATATATTGAAGATATGAAATCACAAACTACATACAGTGAACTCTCTTACAAAAGCTTGTGTACAGAGTGTGAGTTTTTCAAAAGGAGGTTGAAAAAGTACTTGACAAATTTGCTAGCGGGTACCATGAAGATCTTTCTACTGGCTATTTAGTTCTAGATGGACTTTTTTAATCGCATTTAAAAAAAATCGCACTGTATAGAGTAGATTTATAAAAGTTTATTGTAAACTCTCTTTCGAGGAGTACCTTCGGGCTACTCTTCCACGAGGAGTACCCCCTCGATCCATTCTCCCTCGAGCAACACCTTCGAATTATTCTCCCTCGAGCAACACCTTCCAACCACTCTCCCTCGAGCAACACTTTCCAACCACTCTCCCTCGAGGAACACCCTCAAACCACTCTCCCTCGAGGAACACCCTCAAACCACTCTCCCTCGAGCAACACCTTCCAACCACTCTCCCTCGAGCAACACTTTCCAACCACTCTCCCTCGAGGAACACCCTCAAACCACTCTCCCTCGAGGAACACCCTCAAACCACTCTCCCTCGAGGAACACCCTCAAACCACTCTCCCTCGAGGAACACCCTCAAACCACTCTCCCTCGAGGAACACCCTCAAACCACTCTCCCTTGAGGAACACCCTCAAACCACTCTCCCTCGAGAAACACCTTCCAACCACTCTCCCTCGAGGACTATCTTTCTAACACGTTGTATGTAGCATTTTACTCCTTGATGCTGAAGAGAGAAGCGGCATCAATCCCTTGACTTACAACCTTCAACTCTCCTCGCCATTCACAGCCAAGACAACGCAAATATATTTGTCTCCAGTAAGGAAGAAAATTTATTGCATATTGCAGAATGCAGGTTGAGGGTGGAGTGGGGGATGGGGTGAGGATGGAGTGGGGAGGGAGGATGGAGTGGGGATGGGGTGAGGATGGAGTGGGGGAGTGAGGATGGAGTGGGGGATGGGGTGAGGATGGAGTGGGAAAGGGAATGATGGAGTTGGGGAGGTGAGGATGGAGTTGGGGAGGGGGAGATAGTAACAGAATGCAGGGCAAGGAAGAGGAATAGGAGAGAGAGAGAGAGAGAGAGAGAGAGAGAGAGAGAGAGAGAGAGAGAGAGAGAGAGAGAGAGAGAGAGAGAGAGAGAGAGAGAGAGAGAGAGAGAGAGAGAGAGAGAGAGAGAGAGAGGGAGGGAGGGAGGGAGAGGAAAAAAGGCATGGGACAGAGAAAGAAAAAAAAAATATGACAGAGAGAGAAAAGAAGGAGGGGAGGTGGAGAGGAGGAGGAGGGGAGAGAAAAAGAAAAAAATATATATAAATACTGCCGTTATAAACGGCAATGTCATTGTTGTTCGTGTGTGTTTGTAACTTGTCGTAGTTGCTGTTTGTTATCTAAGAAAACGATTCCTGGCAACGTACAGTCCCTCTCTCCCTCTCCCTTAAACGTCTGTAAGTAATTATATGACCTGTAAGATCTATACTTGTGTTGCAGTTGCCTTTTTAACACCCGATTCTCTCTACATTTTCCCACTCTTCAATCCCCCCCTCTTCCCTTTTCAGCCTTCCCCTGTATTTCTATTCTTTCCACGGATTAAATATCAATAACAATATCCATTGAAACAATATTGTCATCCCGGGGGTAGGATTGTAATCTTCATTAATCCCTTTATAGTTAATTAAATGCCACTGAAGTAGCCACTTATGGTTTTTCACCACTTAAACACATTACTGACCTGAACAGTCAGTTAGTTACCCAGGAAAATCTAACCCTTTCTCCTCTTAGTAAACCACATAGACTACCACTTTCTGAAAGGAGTGCAGAACAACAATTAAAATTAATTGTTCTTAAGGGCTAATTCATATTAATACTAATAATGATTAATGTGAATATCAAAAAATATTAATACTGGGTACATGGCACATTAAATCAAATTTAACGAGTGGAGCAGAGAATAATTGTCCTATGGTGACTCCGCCGCCACCTGCTTCCACCCACCTGACTGTAGTACTAAGCGACCTCTCCCAGCATATGCTGTACTTTTCTCAAAATTAATGGAATGAACATATCGACTCTAAGCTGAGGGACTGATTACCTCATTCTCCTCCTCGTCTTTCACTGTTTTTCTCTGTATTGGACTGAAGAAGCCACTGGCTGGCGAAACGTTTCATCAATAAAGATTTCCAAATGTTGCACAAGTGTCTCATTCTTAAAGTTGTCGGTTTCCTAAGCCATTACATCACACTGGGGAAACATAGATATTTCAATACAAAGAGAGAACCTGACAGTCAGTATGACAGCATCAGCAAGGCCTTCCAAGGGTCCGGTATCTCCTACACTTCAGCCACAGTTCCTCCCCGCAGGAGGAACCTCTCTGGCGATATGTGGCCTCCAGCGCTCCTCTCGTCTTCACTCCTCTCGACAACCTCCCTCCACATTAATATTAACAGTCGTGACTAGATGAGGCTACCCTCCACGAGGTACACAAATTATCAGCAACATTATCGTAATAAAAATCTACAAGTCAGTATCTGTTGCTGGGCTGCTGCTTCCACCCACCGTGGCAGTCCACTGCACTTCTAAAATCGACGTATTTCCATTAATTAGCTTAATAAACTTTAAGTGGCATTTTAAGTAATCATTTTTCTTCTTTTTTTTTAACTGTATGACGCTTCTAAAGCGCTAGTTAAATTAGGCATCACTTAAATCAAATTTATGGACGAAAGTGACATTTAATCATAAAGGTGTTTTTCCTAAGCGACACGACCCGGACTTCGACGTTTTCAATTATTGTTTCATTATTATTATCAAGTATAATTACGGTCGTATGTGATATATAACTGATAAACCAACTTTCAGTGTAGACACAAAGGTTTACTGCTCATGGTTTTGAAGAAAGCTTCAGCGCAAGTTTATACTCTCAAATTTCGTTCTCTTGAGATATTTTTTTAGAGTTATTTACTTGATAGAGTTCTCCACAGAGCGAAACGATGTCACATAAAAGTTTGCTTTGCTCTGCTGTATTTCCTTCAGCATTCAGTCGGACTTATAAACTTGAAATAGGCGAATGTAAGTCACAGTGAAAGCCACTGATATGAAAGCCATTTCATCGACGTGAAGGGGGGGGGGAGTTATCTGAGGTGGGAGTAAGGGAAGCACAGGGCCCACATGCACCACGTTTAACTGAGGTGGGAGTAAGGGAGGCACAGGGCCCATATGCGCCACGGTTAACTGAGGTGGGAGTAAGGGAGGCACAGGGCCCACATGCGCCACGGTTAACTGAGGTGGGAGTAAGGGAGGCACAGGGCCCATATGCGTCACGGTTAACTGAGGTGGGAGTAAGGGAGGCACTGGGCCCACATGCGCCACGGTTAACTGAATCTCTGGTTGAAACCTCGTGATCATTGTTATCTCGTCTGCTGACTCGGGAATACAATTACAGGTCAGAGTGAAGGTACAGCTGTAAGTGCAGTTCAAGGTACATACATAACAATGATTCAAGTGGTAGTGGTGTAAGAACACTGATATGACTGTGCTGGTACTGAGAGTTCTTATAAGAGCTGAGAGCGTGGGAGAGCCCAGCCAGTCTTCACTGTGGCTGGGGATCCCTCCAAAGCTCACTGTGGCTGAGGTGAATAATGAGGTTACCAGGGACGAGGAAGAAGATAAGATATGTTGAGATAGAACAGGATGAGAGGGATGGGAGTAGGTGGGGGTGGGAAGGATAAAACTATGTGGCATGGAAGAGATGGCAGTAGGTCAAATGGGAAGAATAAGAACATTCGGTATATAAGTGATGGGGGGAGGGAAGAGTAAATGGGATGGGAGGAAAAAGAAAGGATAAATTAGTATAGTGGGTGGGGAGGAGGGTGTAATGTCCACAGAGAACTTTTACCTCCTAGAAATCCCATTCCACTTACTACTGTATTTACAGCTAATTCATTTATGGGAGAAAATAAATGTAATTTTCATACGAGGTCATTCAGCAGTTATATAATATAAATTATATATATATATATATATATATATATATATATATATATATATATATATATATATATATATATATATATATATATATATATATATATATATTATAATAACACTTACAAACAATTACCTAAAACAATGATTAAATACTATCATAAGAAATTATTAAGATCAATAAATGTTTTCTGTGAAAAAAACAACGGAAATATAAAATAAAGTAGTTAGACTGTTGGGTTTAGTCCTGACTCTTTCTCTTCTACTTCAGCTCTTCCTCTCACCGGCTGTTCTTCTTCTGTCCCCACTTCCCCCTCGCCCCTAGTGGGTCCTTACCTGAGAGTCTGAACTAACTAAAAAACGGAAATTTCTCCGAAAGTACCTACAGGTATCTCAATAATTAAAAATAAATGACTTAGGTGAGAAAACCCGGCCGTGAGTTTAATGTGATGGAGGAAGTATGAAGGGGAGGAAGAGGATGGAAGATATTGAACGGAATGGATAAAAAATGTACAGGTAATCTCAGTAACGCTGTTAAAATAAAATGGTACACAAATCGTAAAATTCTAAGGCCATCATCGTAAATAAAGTAAGAAGGAATTGTAGGAGACGCGGAGGACAGAGTTAGTGTGGCCAGCCGCCGCCAGGCATGACCCACCTCCCTGCCTCTCTCACCAGACTGAAACAACCCAGCATTGACCTATGAGAAACTTAAAAGCCATGTACTGTTGAAGTGTTTAGGTGCCTCGTGATAGTATGTTCGGCTCACAGCCGACAGACACGGGTGCGACCCAGGATGAGGCACGAGATAAGGGCAAATCTCTAAACACCTTATGTCCCTGTTCACCTAGCAGTAAGTACCTGGTGGTTAGCAGCCTATTGTGGGTCGCAGCCTGCAGAAGAGAACTAAAAGACCCCAGTAGTAATAAGCAGACACACTACACTGTTAGCTGTGTTGACACCAAGAACTCTACGAAAAACTTTTCCATTTTCCCATTGAAACTGCAGTAATATTGTGCCTGGCTAGACGAGTTCCCAAAAAGGAATTAGAGACAGCCAATAGAGTTCCAAATATTTGGTGCCCTCTCTGCAAACTTTCCCTCTAGAGACATTGTTAAGTATTGTTGAAATGATGATTTTTTCCACAGTGCGATTGTCCCAAAACTTTTTATGATGTTAAGGAACAACTGGTCTGCTTCAAGAGTCTGCAAGGATATCTCACTGTCTTGCTCCTTTAATAAACTTGGGATTCTGAATTTCTGGGAAAGTTCTCAAGTGCTGACAAGGGGCGCCTGCCTCACTGAGAGGCAGACACCCCTTCGCTAGATGGGTTACATCAAGCGCTGAGAAGGGCGCCTGCCTCACTGCTTTCCTAGATACATTACGTCGCTGAGCGGGGCGCCTGCCTCACTGCTTCACTAGATACATTACGTCGCTGAGCGGGGCGCTTGCCTCACTGCTTTCCTAGATACATTACGTCGCTGAGCGGGGCGCCTGCCTCACTGCTTCACTAGATACATTACGTCGCTGAGCGGGGCGCTTGCCTCACTGCTTTCCTAGATACATTACGTCGCTGAGCGGGGCGTCTGCCTCACTGCTTCACTAGATACATTACGTCGCTGAGCGGGGCGCCTGCCTCACTGCTTTACTAGATGCATTACTTCAAGACAAGACAACAACAGGTAGTGTTATCTGTGTTGTCTTGCAAACTTATTCTTAGTTTATATTTAATATTTGTTTAGGGTTTAATTTAATTATTTTTTAATGTTTAATATATCAAATTCCTTTTAGTTCAGCCAATATTACTCGTGGAAATTCATAAATGCGTATTACCTTAACCGTTGTGACCAGTGGAAGGAAAAACAGCGACACCTGCGTGAAAATAAAAGTTTTTCTTTGAAATGTAAAATTAATATTTACATTTTTATCTGCAATTAGTATATTTAATGTCTTAATTAGTTTTTGTTTATAATTCATAATGGGTAAAACGCATTTAAAATGCTAACAGCTACTGGTGTGTTCGGATAACATTTGCCACTGGTGTGTTCGTATGTGTTGCTGAGTGTGTAGGTATGGACGGAGACGAGTTCCTTGTTCCTTCATTATAGGGATGAGGGTCACTGACGCTGCTTATAGAGAGACGAGGTTTCACTTCACGGACAAAGACGAGTCTGCGGTCCTCTTACATTATTAAGAAAACCTCCAAAGTGTCTACCAAGAGCAGTTCATAAATAACCAAACAAACAAGTTACAATCTATTACTTATATGGTAATTTACTTCTCATGGTGCTGTAAAAGATTACAATTCCCCCCTATAGAGTTACATTATTCCCCCTCCCAGTAACCTCGTGTAAGTAGCACTTGTCCACTTCCCATATTTTTAGTGTTAATATAATAAATAAATGCTACTCTCTCACATATATTTTTGTGTTATTTTCCCCAAAATAAAATTTTGTCGTTGCATTAAATGCTGATCGAGTAGAATTTTAGCGGTATAAGTGAGTATATAAAGCAACTCAAGAGCAGAGAATTTAAATTCTGCAAAGTATAGAAATATAATGTGATATATATATATATATATATATATATATATATATATATATATATATATATATATATATAAATTAGACACGTATGAAACATCTGGGTATCTTTAATGTGGACGTTTCGCCATCCAGTGGCTTTATCAATACAAATTCTAGGACATAACTTGAAGACATTAGAACTATATACAAAATATGAGGTAATCAGTCCCTCAGCCTTGGAGTTGGTGTGAAGAGCACCGTAGTCGTGAAGAATCTGGAGCACATGGAGCATGGAGCATGATGACCTGAGCGTCGGTAAGCTGGGATGGAAGAAGGATGGGTAAGGATAGAAATATGGGAAAAGATTGGGTAAGGGTAGGAGGAGGGAATATACAGGTGAGTGGCACGTCCACTCTGGGCGACATGTGCAGAGAAACTGCAGCGTTGTTGGTTGGTGTGTGTGATGCTGGAGCGAGTTGTAGCAGCTGATGAGGCGGGTGTGGGTGGACTGCAGGAGGCTGTCAGGCGTCGATGGAAGAGTCCCAGAAGGCAGGCAAGGTCGAGAAGGCAGTCACATTACAGTGATGTGTTGGAGAAATCACTGAAGCGTTCCATTCACCAGCAAGGTGAACTGTCTTAGTGAGATGTGTTTTACTTTAATTAAACGCTGGAAGTTAGGATGTTGAAGGTCTCTTATAATGTTGTCGAGGGTCTGGAGTGGTCTGGTATTACATCTGAACTTAACAGTTCCATCGTGGAGATGTTGAGTAAGGTCAGTAGGCATCATTGATCTGGAGCACAGGCAAGAAGGCTGGCGCTTAAATACTGGCGTCAGGTGAAAAGGAATTGGTAGCAGACGAAGACATTGTCACTGGTAGGCGGGATTCCCCAGTGGAAGTAGGTCATACCCAAGGGACGGGTTAGTAGAAGTGAGGAAGGTTGTGGAGATGTCCTATGAACCAAGATTTCATGATGGATTTCATAATGTGGCATTGTCTGACAGTGCGTACAACTTGTCTTGCTTCAAAGGACATCTCTAAAACCTACTGTCTCCATGGAGACAGTATATTCCGACCCCCCATCCCCTTCTGGGATCCTCTTCAGATGAAGAGGATCCAAGAAGGGGGTCGAAATACACAGATCAATCAATCTCCGGCTCCACTTGGGTTACCGTTGAATACAAAGATATTGATTTATGCATTATCACATTATAAAAAAAAAAAATCGACGTGAATTCTGTTGGGAAAAAACATCTGACTCAAGATGATAGTTTTCAGGAAGGTAAACAAAAACACAACAAAAACAGGATAGATATTGTGATATTATTGTTATTACTCTCATGGAGAGGGAGGGAGGGGGTGAGAGCCCTAAACCCGTTGGTGTTATTCGGCGCCTGGGAGGGGAGGGGGCATAATGGAAGGCGCTCAAGTTCGATTTAAGGAACTGA
Source organism: Cherax destructor (assembly GCA_009830355.1). Classification (NCBI taxonomy): domain Eukaryota; kingdom Metazoa; phylum Arthropoda; class Malacostraca; order Decapoda; family Parastacidae; genus Cherax; species Cherax destructor. The sequence continues at coordinate 199,687 of WNWK01001156.1, read as the reverse complement.
AGTACAGGTTCAACTCCTTGGATCAAGAGCCCCTGAGGAGCATCGAGGAGCCTCTCCTAGAGGGGAGACTTATGATAAGAGAGATATATACGACGAGACACGACAAAGGTGAGTTAAATATCACAAGAGAGAGAGAGAGAGAGAGAGAGAGAGAGAGAGAGAGAGAGATAGAAGAGAGAAGAGAGAGAGAGAGAGAGAGAGAGAGAGAGAGAAACAGATTTTCACGAATTCCGAAACATTTATGCAAAGATAGTAAAGCAATATTTGCAAAACAAGGGGAAAATGCCACACAACTGAGAATAAGTTTTACAACAACAAAAAGGCTGGAAAGTCATGGGGGGGGGGGAAAAAGGGAACTCTGAACTAATAAAAGAATGATGCCAACCCAGAGAATTAAACTTTCAAGCAAGACTCAAACGAATATATAAATTTCAAGATGGAAAAAAATTTGACAGAAAACAAGATGGAATCAAATCTTGTATTCAGGTTTGTTATTGTTATTTTGTTTTGTTTTGTTTTAATTTCAAATTGTGTCTTTTTCTTCTCCTCGATAATACTAATAATAATCATTATTTAGCTATGTTTTATTATTTTATGACCTTCTTTGTAGTTGTCTTCTCCTATCACCGGACGAGGACATTTTCATTATTTTCATCATTTTTTTCTTCTTCTTCGAAGGTTATTTTCCTTCATTCTGAGAGATGTATTATTCCCTGATTTTGAATTCTGTTCTGTTTGCAATTTTTGTTTCAGCGCAAACCTTATGTACCTGTTGCATATTCCAGTGTGTGTGTGTGTGTGTGTGTGTGTGTGTGTGTATGTGTGTGTGTGTGTGTGTCTGTCTGTCCGTATGTGTGTGTGTGTGTGTGTGTGTCTGTCTGTCTGTCTGTCTGTCTGTCTGTGTGTCCGTATGTGTGTGTGTGTGTGTGTGTGGGTGTGTGGGTGTCTGTCTGTCTGTCCGTATGTGTGTGTGTGTGTGTGTGTGTGTGTCTGTCTGTCTGTCTGTCTGTCTGTCTGTACTCACCTATTTGTACTCACCTATTTGTGGTTGCAGGGGTCGAGTCATAGCTCCTGGCCCCGCCTCTTCACTGATTGCTACTAGGTCCTCTCTCTCCCTGCTCCATGAGCTTTATCAAACCTAGTCTTAAAACTATGTATGGTTCCTGCCTCCACTATGTCGCTTTCTAAGCTATTCCACTTCCTGACAACTCTATGACTGAAGAAATACTTCCTAACATCCCTTTGACTCATAGGAGTCTTCAACTTCCAATTATGACCCCTTGTTTCTGTGTCCCCTCTCTGGAACATCTTGTCTCTGTCCACCTTATCTATTCCTCGCAGTATTTTATATGTCGTTATCATGTCTCCCTAACCCTCCTGTCCTCTAGTGTCGTCAGGCCGATTTCCCTTAACCTTTCTTCGTAGGACAATCCCTTAGCTCTGGGACTAGTCTTGTTGCAAACCTTTGCACTTTCTCTAATTTCTTGACGTGCTTGACCAGGTGTGGGTTCCAAACCGGTGCTGCATACTCCAGTATGGGCCTGACGTATATGGTATACAGAGTCTTGAATGATTCCTTAGTGAGGTATTGGAACGCTATTCTTAGGTTTGCCAGCCGCCCGTATGCTGCAGCAGTTATCTGATTGATGTGTGCCTCAGGAGATGTGCTCGGTATTATACTCACCCCAAGATCTTTTCTTTGAGTGAGGCTTGCAGTCTTTGGCCACCTAGACTATACTCTGTCTGCGGTCTTCTTTGCCCTTCCCGATATTCATGACTTTACATTTGGCAGGGTTAAATTCAAGGAGCCAGTTACTGGACCAGGCTTGCAGCCTGTCCAGGTCTCTTTGTAGTCCTGCCTGATCCTCGACTGATTTTATTCTTCTCATTAACTTCACATCATCTGCAAACAGGGACACTTCTGAGTCTATCCCTTCCGTTATGTCATTCACATATACCAAAAACAGTACAGGTCCTAAGACTGACCCTTGTGGAACTCCACTCGTCACAGGTGCCCACTCTGACATCTCGTCACGTACCATGACTCGTTGTTGCCTCCTGTCAGATATTCTCTGATCCATTGCAGTGTTTTTCCTGTTACGTGTGCCTGATCCTTTAGCTTTTGCATTAACCTCTTGTGAGGAACTGTGTCGAACGCCTTCTTGCAGTCCAAAAAAATGCAGTCTATCCACCCCTCCACTGTGTGTCCGTATGTGTGTGTGTGTGTGTGTGTGTGTGTGTGTGTATGTGTGTGTGTGTGTGTATGTGTGTGTGTATCTGCCCGTATGTGTGTGTGGGTGGGGGGGGCCAATTTAAAAAATACATACTATCAATGTTCACCATGATCAGTATCGAGTCTCATCTGCATATAAATAATTTAATTCGCGTTTTACGGGAAGTTTTAACTGTTGATTGATTTAAAACGCAACACGCAAGTGCTCTCTCATCCAGCGACTTTCAACTGTTTACCGCCGTCAGCTGTTGACTGAAATGTAAGTACGATCATTCCCGCTGGTGTAAAGTATTTCGTATAACTGCATAACAAAGACTGACCATCAACATTATGCTAATTGCATATTTAATAACATTCAGTGTTGTTAATCGACAAATTAAATTAGTCTTGTTATTTTTATTCAATGATTTTTTTTTTATTTCTCTCTCTAGCACAAACACCATAGATTTTGTCTCTATAGTTCTATCACAGATATTAATGTCAGTGATTCTGTCATCATAGATTTGTGTCTGCACTACTGACAACAAAGATTTTTAGGTATTCCCCAACAGAGGGATACCTATCAAGACTTTCGACTTTTTCTCTGTTTTTTTTTTCTTTCTCCAAGTTTCTCGTCAACTTTAAACTTACCGAGTAAAAACTCTGAATTATTTCTGCACTATTTATGTGTGAAATAGCCAATTTTACTTTATAAATTGCGTGACATTTTTTTATCCATTAACCTGATAATGCATCTTCCGAAGTGCTTCAAACTTGATATACCAATGAATTTTCCCTAACAGGAAATCCAGTACTGTTTTAGGCCGTGCAAGTGCAAATTTGCTAATTTTTGAACAATTAAGATGTGAGGATCATCTGTCTCTGTGCGAGAACTGGAGAATACCTTTGGATCGGCATCAAACTTGCTACGCTAGTGTAATTTGATCAAAGAAAACTTCACATTGCTGTGTTAGCGCCAGTTTGACACTTTCATTAGACAAATTTTTTTTTCTTTCAAACTCTCCAAGGTGATGGCAGGCTCTAGAGGTGACAATTTCTTAATTATACTTAACAAATTAAGACAAACATTCTCAGAATCTGAGAATGTTTCTTTATATCGTCTTCAAACTGTCAACACTTACCCCCCCCCCCCCCAAAAAAAAAAAAAATTGAGATTTTTTATTGGGCTTTGTACATGCTAACTGGACACTTTTTATTAAATAATTTAATGCCACACTTATCCTTCTGGAACACTGAAGAACTGGATATTAGCCTGGATTTTAATATCGATGCAACACAATAAGTATATAGCTTTATCATTTTAGGCAGTGCTCTTATCTCATTTAGATATTAACCTTAATCTAAAACCTACAACAGATTCTGAATATTAAATTTAATTCAAACATTTACTGATGTCTTTACCTTATATTTTTTAAACATATCTCCTGTCAGAGGAGATTAATCGATACGAGTTTCACTAAGATCAGTCTATTGGTTTCTGTGGCAGAACAAGAAGGTTAACTAAAGAAAAGTGTTGTTGTTATGTCCCAGCCTCTAACTTATGTAGTTGATAACAAGACACATGTGTAACAATTAGGTAACTTTGTTCCGAAATGTTTCGCCTATACAGTAGGCTTCTTCAGTCGAGAACACATGAGGCAGCAGAAGAAGTACAGATATAAAGACGATGTAATCAGTCTATCACCTTCGAAGACGTCTTCAAGGCTGATGGACTCATTACATCGTCTTTACACCTCAACTGCTGCTGCTTCTGCTGCTGCTGCTGCTGCTTCTGCTGCTGCTGCTTCCTCTGTAATCGACTGAAGAATTCTCCTGTCTAGACGAAACTTTTCGGAATAAAGTTACCTAAATGTTGCACGGGTACCAAACTTATCAACTTTTTGGTATTGTGTACCGTTATGATATTCACGTTAAGTAGTTCTTGGTGAAACACTATACACATAGCAGTCTTGTGTACTATGATTAATCCTTTAATTTAAAATTGTTTGACTGGGTTCAATTCCGATTTCTGAGCCTTCTGAGGTGTTGATATGCAGCTCATGTGCTTTTAAAGAGGTGATAAGCTTGGATGTGTTGAGCTAAGGCTCCTAGGGCTCTTTGATAGGGTGTTGAGCCACGGCACTTCTTCCTCATGAGGGGTTTGCAGGAGAGCCAGTGTGTGTTGTGAGTGTTGTGGTATAGAGGGCTGGCTGGCTGGGTGGCTGGCTGGCTGGCTGGCTGGCTGGCTGGCTGGCTGGCTGGCTGGGGTTATGGCACACGTGGGATATCTCTCAGATCGCTCAGCGACTGAAACATCTCTAGTTTATACCAAATGCACGTCTGTGCGTCTCTCTCTCTCTTATCTTCCATTGGGTTTCTCTCATGTCCTCCCCTTCCTGCCCACCACTCCATTCCTCCATCCCATATCCCTCTCCGGGACCCTTCTTCTCGGCCCACCTCCTACCCATCCCGTCCCTCAAAACCCCCACTCCTCCCCTCCCTCAACTCCCTCACCCCGCCCCTCACACATATTACATTATAACAAACTCTGCAAAATGTTACACGCGTCTCACCTCCAGGGAGCAAAAAAAAAAAAAAAAAAAAAAAAAAGAGAGATTATTTTTTTTCTGAGGTTTTTGGTTATAACGTGATTTCCCTGCACCATTTTTTGCCTCTCCGGGAGAGTTTGAAATTTTTCGCTACAGTCCCTAAGGGAGGGAAGGGGTGGGGGAAGGGGTGGGGAAGGGGAAGGGGGAAGATGGGGGGGAGGAGAGAGAGAGTGAAGGTTGTGTCTGGTGAGACAGGTAGTGGTTGATGGTGGTTAACAGTGATTGTGGTAGTGGTAATGGTATGGTTGATTGCTGGGGAGATTGGGGGAGGTGGGGGCTGATTGGTGGGGGAGGCGAGGCTGATTGGTGGTGGGGTGTGACGAGGCTGATTGGTGGTGGGGGTGATGAGGCTGACTGATGGGGAGGGGAGGTAGAGACTGGTTGGGAGGGGAGGTAGAGACTGGTTGGGAGGGGAGGTAAAGGCTGATTGGTGGATAAACCTCCTCTCCCCCTTTCCACCGCGAGTGGAAGAGATTCATAGTGGGGGGGGGGGGAAAGCACCTCAGTGGAAGAGGCTTCATAGTGGGACACTCCACAGTGAAGACTACCAACATCGACCACAAAGTTTTTGAAGGTGGGTCAGAGACTGTCACTGAAAAATATCTGAGAAATTATCAGTCATGATACGTCCAGGTTTCACGAGAAGCCAAATATTAACAAATCAACTTGTCTAACAACAACAAAATAATCAACTTTTCTAACCAAAAAAACAAATAATCAACTTGTCTAACCAAAAATAAACAAATCAACTTATCTAACCAAAAAAAAAAAGTTAGCCAACTTGTTTAACCAAAAAAAATAAACAAATCAACTTGTCTAACCAAAAAAATCAACTTGTCTATCCAGAAAGTAAACATATCAACTTTCCTAACCCCCCAAAAAATAAATATATCAAATTGTCTAACCAAAAAAATAAACAAATCAACTTTTCTAACCAAAAAATAAACAAATAACTTGATTAACCGAGAAAATAAACAAATCAACTAGTCTAACCAAAATATCCCTCAGAATTAAAAAAAATGAATACAGAAGAGCATTTGCATTAAGGACAATACTGAACGAATTAGAAAGGAATCTGATGAAATAAAACTAGAAACTAGCGAAAAATTATGAGAGGAGCCAGGATGTGGGGTCTTAATTATTGCACTCTTATATTAAACCTGAAAAAAAAAAATTTAGCAAATGAGACATGGGCCGTAATTTTTCGAAAAAAACCGAGCATGGACTTCGCTATAAATAAATTCTGTTAAATATTAGTTTCGTTTTCTTTATAAAAACTGATATCGTATCTTAGCTCCCTTCAACAAGGTATTACATAGGTAATTTGTTTCGTCTGGGACAAATTAATTACTGAGTCAGCGAGCAGAGGTGCTGTAACAAATTGGGGTCCCTCAACGATCAGTGCTCTAGCACATCCTCCTCGCACTCTATATATATATGACCTAAAAACTATTTTTGACACGAAATTAGAAAAAAAATGTTATACTGATGCCGACTGTACATATACAGAGGAACCTCAACAAGCCATTAAAGTGGTCACCGAAAGATAATTTGATTTCACTGTAGATAATTGCCCAATAATTTTAAAAGCCTATAGGCGAGGTAGGCTAAGAGAAGAATTTTGAGAGGTCCACCGGTAATGGTTTGAAGTGCACACAGACGTCTAGTTATAACAAGAACAAAATTCCATGGTTCCCGGTAAAAAAAAAAAAAAACTCGTACATAAATCTCCATAAAAAGGCCCTCTTCAAGGTATTACTCAGGCCGCGCGTTAAATATTCATTACAAGTGTGGTCCCTTAACGAGTTATGAGACGCATGAAGACAAACTGGAGTGCAGAAGAAAACATCTAGATTACTGCAGTAGTTACGTTAGTATCATTATGAAGACTCGGAGAATCAAACTGCTTTTCTCTAAGACTTCATTTAACTTTACAGGGCACAGAGGACGTTTTGAACAATAAAACAAGGAATCAAGTGAGGTGGCTGTTGCCGCCTGACGACTGCCACCTCAATTGTCAGGAAGAGCGGGGCAATTCAGGTCCCCTACAGGAGGATCCCCAATCTAACGTTTCGCTCTGTATAGAACTTTATAAACTTACGACTTTTCAAAGCTGCACAGAGAGCAAAAACGTTATCCCAATAAAAGCTTGCCCAGGAACCTCTTGTCTTGTCTTCACTGTAGTATAGGGGATCCAAGTGGCGCGCCACTTGGATCCACTATATATATACATACATAATATATATATATATATATATATATATATATATATATATATATATATATATATACAAACAATCGCAGACAGGCGATCTTCACAATACAAGACAAGCCACGGAGGGTGGAAATCTTTAGCTCAAGTACTTTCACACTTCTCAGTGCGTCATCAGGAGCTTTGCAATGTTGCAAGAGAGCAACTAAAGCAGGGAGAGTTCTGAGTAGCGTAGTGTGGATGTGTCACCAGCCATGGTTACCCTTAGAATGTGGTCTGTGGTCGGTGCCAACCCCACCCTACCACCATCCCCCTACTCCCCATATGGGGTAGGAGGGTTTCTGAGATGTCAAGTATGAAATTATAAGATATAATAGCCTAATAAGATATATAATATAATAGCCTAATAAGATATATAATATAATAGCCTAATAAGAAATAATGGCTATTATATCTTATAATTTCATACTTGACATCTCAGAAACCCTCCTACCCCTTATGGGGAGTAGGGGAATGGTAGTAGACTTTTTGGGTTATCTTAGGTTTTCTACACATATGCTGCTATGTATGATGATCTATGTAACTGTATTTGTGTATACCTGAATAAACTTACTTATTCATTACTTACTTACTAGGGTGGGGTTGGCACCGACCACAGACCACATTCTAAGGGTAACCGTAGACGGTGACACATCCACACTACGCTACTCAGAACTCTCCCTGCTTTAGTTGCTCTCTTGTAACATTGCATAGCTCCTGATGATGCACTGAGAAATGTGAAAGTACTTGAGCTAAAGATTTCCACCCCCCGTGGCTTGTCTTCCATATATACAAACACTAATCTCTGGCCGAAGGAGACTCGAATCTACGAACCTTAGATTCGTAGGTTCGAGTCTCCTTCGGCCAGAGATTAGTGTTTGTGAATATTTCGCCTCTTCTGCGAATTATACACACACACACACACACACGCGCGCGCACACACACACACACACACACAAACACACACACACAAACACACAAACACACAAACACACAAACACACAAACACACACACAAACACACACACATATATATATATATATATATATTCGGTGCTACTGACCTCTACAAGTCTACGCTCCGATAGCAGAAATAAATAATAAAAAAAAGAAAGACGAAAGAGTTGCGTAAATATTTTGGCAACGATAAATCTTAAAAGACAAAGACACAATACTGACATGGAAAACATTCTTTGATCTGCCTCGACACAAAGTAATAAATTACGTTCATTATTTTTTAGCAAAAAATATAAATAACAGAATATAATTAATATTTATAAAAATTAGTGGTAATAATAATAATAATAATTAGGTACGCTGATCTAGCGGACTGTGGTGGGTGGTTTGTCGAAATCACCACAGTAGGGATTCCAACGTTCTTCCTGCCAACTAGTAAAGTCATGGGAGGTGAGACGAACGGGAGAGGCGCCAGGAGATGAGCTTCAGATTTTGTATCTTATTTGCATAAGGGGTAAAAGGGTATATAAAAGACGTAGACAGGTAAGGGAGCAATGTAGCTATTATGCCAAAAGTGACTTTTTTACGAAAACAATGACAGAAGCTGTTGAATTTTTGGTTTGTTTGCTGTTGTTTTCTTGTCGGCTGATTCTATTTTGGTTTGCTGTTGTTATTTACTGGCTTGTTGTTTTGTTGTTGGTTTAGTGCTGTTTGTTGACTTCTTGTTTTATAGATGGTTTTGTGTTTTGTTGCTTATGTATTTTGAAGTTGCTTTGTAGGTGTTTTTGTTAGTTGTGTTACATTGTTTTGATGTTGTTATTTATTTGTTGTGTTATTGTCAGCAGCAGTGAACACAATAACGACTATAAAGACTAGGCGGTTCGACCATCCTCCTGCTTCCTTGTATCACTGCCATTGCTTGTTCCATACTTCGCAATGTCATCTATCCTTTGTTTCCTGCTGACGGCTGAACTGGAGTAGAGGACGGGGAGGGAGCCTTCAGCTTCTCTATCCCGTTCTCACCTGTCCAAATAGGATTCAGGGCAGCGGAGAGAGAGAGAAATATAGGTTGCAGTGACCTTTGCACATGATGCAAGTTCTTGCTTGACTGTGGCACTCTCTCAGTGCCCAGCCGTTGGCACGCATTCTCACGCATATTCTTCGAAGGAGGTGCCTCCACGGAAGGGGTGTGAGAGGGGCTCTTGATCCAGGCAACTAGAGTTGACCATGATTGCCTTCCAGCCACCTCATACACACACTGCGAACTATACCAAATCAGTAGCTACTTCCAGTGAGAATAATAATAATAATATTAAGAAAGAAGGAAGAGAGGAAGAGGAAAAAAGAGGAGGAAGAAGAAGAAGAAGGACGAAGATTTATAATCATACAGAAAAAAACCCACATTCATTCATCCTCTCTCACACACACAACTTCTCTAACTCGATAAATTCCAGCAGTGCTGTGCAGTGCTGTGCAGTGCTGTGCAGTGCTGTGCTGGCCCGCATTGTGTAATGAATCTGCTGGTAAAGTGCGTTTTAACACCGGAACTTTCTTTGTTTCTTCTTCCCAAGTTGTCTCACAAAATTACTTGTCGCTTTCTTCTTAATTTTCTTTTCTCTTTTTCTTTTCCTCTTCTTATTCTTTCTCTCTCTCTCTCTCTATGTATATATATATATATATATATATAATTGTCTTGTATTTATTATAGTCATACTTTGTGTATGAACGTTCTTTGTAATAAATAAAAGAAAATGTTTTGTATATTATGATTAATAAAAGTGTTCAGGATGCTTTGTCCCAAATAATAGCTGGCTTTAACATTTTGTTTTATTTTTTCTTGTTGTTTAGTTTTAATATTACTTTTTCCAGCCAGTCAATTAACGGCTGACGTAGAGACAGTCAGACGCAGACAAACACACACACACACACCTACCTGGAGTCTACCTGGAGGGTATTCCGGGGATCAACACCCCCGCGGCACGGTCCACGACCAGGCCTCCCGGTGGATCAGGTCCTGATCACCCAGGCTGTTACTGCTGGCCACACGTAGTCCAATGTACGAACCCGGCTGATCCGGCATTGACTTTAGTATCTATCCAGCTCCCTCTTGATGGCAGCCAGGGGCCTATTGGTAATTCCCCTTATGGCTGGTGAGAGGCTGTTGAACAGTCTTGGGCACTGGACACTTATTGTTTTTCTTTTAGTGTACCATTGGCGCCCCTACTTTTCATTGGGGGTATTTTGCATCGTCTGCCCAGTCTTTCACTTTCGTAGGGAGTGATTTCTCTGTGCAGATTCGGGACCATTCCTTCTAGGATTTTCCAAGTGTAGATTATGATATCTCTCTCGCCTGCGTTCCAGTGAGTACAAGTCAAGTGCTTCCAAGCGTTCCCAGTAGTTAAGGTGTTTGATGGAACTTATATATGCAGTAAAGGTTCTCTGTACATTCTCTAGATCTGCAATTTCACATGCCTTGAATTGAGATGTTAAATGTACAGCAGTATTCCAGCCTAGAGAGAAAAAAGTGATTTGAAAAAGATCATCAATGGCTTGGCATCTCTTGTTTTGAACGTTCTCATTATCCATCATTTTCTTCGCAGTTATGATCGTAGCACTGTTACGATCATTGAAAGTGAGATCCTCAGACATTACCACTCCCAGGTTCCTCATATTATATTTTTGCTCTGTTGTATGATTAGAGTTTGTAGTATGCTCAGTTCTAATTATTATATCCTCCAGTTTTCCATAACAGAGTAGTTGGAATTTGTCTTCATTGAACATCATATTGTTTCTGGTGCCCACTGGAAAATTTGGTTTATATCTTCTTAGAGGTAAGCCAGAAACCAGTATGCACAGATAAGGAAAAGGTCCAGCGACAGTTCGAAAACGACATAGCATCGAAAGTCAAGTCTGATTCGAAGCTGTTGTATAGCCACATCAGGAGGAAGACAACAACCAAGGACCAGGTAATCAGACTGAGGAAAGAAGGTGGGGAGCTCACAAAAAACGACCAAGAAGTATGTGAGGAACTCAACATGAGATTTAAGGAAGTATTTACAGTGTGGACAGAAAAAACTCCGGGAAGTCAGAATAGGGAGGTACACCAACAAGGGATATACCAACAAGTGTTAGATGAAATACACACAACCGATGAGGACCTGAAGCAGCTGCTAAGTGAACCTCATACCTCAAAGGCAGTGGGACTGACAATATCTCTCAGTGGGTCCTTAGAGAGGACGGAGACCCTGCGTGTGCCACTAACCTTAATTTTCAACACATCCATAGAAACTGGGCAACTACCTGAGGTATGGCAGACGGCAAATGTAGTCCCCATTTTAAAGAAAGGAGACAGACACGAGCAATAAACTACAGACCAGTGTCACTGACGTGTATAGTATGCAAAGTCAATGAGAAGATTATCAGGAGGAGAGTAGTGGAGCACCTAGAACGGAACAAGCTTATAAACAACAACCAGCACGGATTCAGGGAAGGAAAATCCTGAGTCACAAACCTACTGGAGTTCTATGACAAGGTAACGGAAGTATGACACGAGAGAGAGAGTGGGGTGGGTAGATTGCATTTTCTTGGACTGCAAGAAGGTCTTCGACACAGTTCCTCACAAGAAATTAGTGCAAAAGCTAGAGGATTAGGCACGTATAACAGGAAGGGCACTGCAGTGGATCAGAAAATACCTGACAGGAGGCAACAACGAGTCATGGTACGTGACGAGGTGTCAGAGTGGGCCCCTGTGACGAGCGGGGTTCCACAGGGGTCAGTCCTACGACTAGTACTATTTTTGGTATATGTGAACGACATGACGGAAGAATAGACTCAGAAGTGTCCCTGTTTGCAGATGATGTGAAGTTAATGAGGAGAATTAAATCGGATGAGGATCAGGCAGGACTACAAAGAGACTTGGACAGGCTGGAAGACTTGTCCAGTAACTGGCTCCTCGAATTTAACCCTGCCAAATGCAAAGTAATGAAGATCAGGGAAGGGCAAAGAAGACCGCGGACAGAGTATAATCTAGTGGTTAAAGACTGCAAACCTCACTCAAGGAAAAGGATCTTGGGGTGAGTATAATACCGAGAACATCTTGAGGTGCACATCAACCAGATAACTGCTGCAGCATATGGGCGCCTGGCAAACCTGAGAATAGCGTTCCGATACCTCTGTAAGGAATCTTTCAAGACACTGTACACCATATACGTCAGGCCCATACTGGAGTATGCAGCACCCGTTTGGAACCACACCTGGTCAAGCACGTCAAGAAATTGGAAAAAGTGCAAAGGTTTTCAACAAGACTAGTTCCAGAGCAAAGGATAATGTCCTACGAAGAAAGGTTAAGGGAAATCAGCCTGACGACACTGGAGGACAGGAGGGTCAGGGAAGATATGATAACGACATACAAAATACTGCGAGGAATTGACAAGGTGGGCAGAGACAGGATGTTCCAAAGATAGGACACAGAAACAAGGGGTCACAATTGGAAGTTGAAGACTCAGATGAATCACAGGGATGTTAGGAAGTATTTCTTTAGTCATAGAGTTGTCAGGAAGTGGAATAGTCTGGCAAGTGATGTAGTGGAGGCAGGAACCATACATAGCTTTAACGAGATTTGATAAAGCTCATCGAGCAGGGAGAGAGAGGACCTAGTAGCGATCAGTGGAAAGGCGGGGCCAGGAGCTGTGAATCGACCCCTGCAACCACAAATAGGTTAGTACAATTAGGTGAGTACACACACCACACTCATGCACACACGCACACCACACACACACACACACACACACACACACACACACACACATACAACAGGCCTAGTGTCTAATCGACATGTGCCTAGGACAAAATGGTAACACACACACACAGGAGCTGAGTCTCGACCCCTGCAGCCACAATTAGGTGAGTACACACACCAGAGACGGGTCAGACGCAGCTGAAAGAAAAAAATTACTAGGAAAAAAAGGACCTTTTTTGAACCAACCATAAACGATGAGAAGGCCAAGAGCCAATTAAAGAGTCTCCTCCGTCCCCCCTTACCCTCGTGGCCCTAATTACTAAGAATTAGTCGACAAAATTAGCCTATTTGATTAGTTCATTATCCTGAGAAAGTTATCAGTGGCTTGAGGGGACATGAAGGAAGATAAGGAGAGAGGGGTTCTTTTGGGGTGGGGGTGGAAGTGAGGGGAGGGGTGCTGTGGTGTGGGGAGGGGTACTGTGGTTTGGGGAGGGGTGCTGTGGTGTTGGGACAGGTGCTGTGCGTGGGGGTGCTTTGGTGTGGGCTCGGGTGGGTGAGGGGAGGGGTTCTGTGGTGAGGGGTCGGGTGGGTTTCGGGAAAAGAGAGAAAGGGCTAAAGGAAAAGAAAGAAGGGGTTGGGGAAACATAGGAGGAATTAGGATAAAGAGATAAAGGGGCTAAGGGAAAAGAGTGAAGGGTTAAGGGGAGCAAGAATAAGAGAAAGGGTTCGCCGAATAGCTCAGAGATAATGCTGTTCAACCTACAACCTGAAGGACCTCGGTTGGAGTCCTGGGTCCGGCGTACCACATGGGGCCCCTTTTTCTCATACCCTTGCTACCAAAATAAAAAAAATACTACAGAAATGAGTTAGAAACGCAAACCTGACTGGAAGTCAAATCCCGGACTTAATACCAATGTTTACAGAAGTTTCAACAGCTGCGTCAAGTATTACAGTTGGCCAAAATATGTCCGCACACTGCCATGTAATAATTTATAAAAAAAATCCCCAATACTAATATTTTTAGAAGATTGAATTCAGTAATAATGGTAGAATTACTGACAAATTGTTAGTTAAATAGACACAGATGCAACCAATGTCTCCAGGAGCATCAGTGTCTATTTACCTAACAGGACTGGAGTCAACTTTTTTCTTTTACAGAAATCAGTTTTACAGCCTAAGAGCTGTTATTCTACCTCAGCTCATTTCAAAGTCCCCAGCGCTGTACGACTGGAAAATATATATTTTTTACAGTGTCTTCCAGCAGGACTGCAGTTTTCTAACACATTTGTACATCATTTCTCCCATGGCTGCTGCCCACAACAGCTGGCTGTCGTCCGTTTCCACCGCTAGGTGGGTGGGCAGGGGCACGAGGGTGAAGGAACATTTTCCCGTAAGCTTTGCCGTGCCTAAGATTCGATCCCGGGTCCTTACGACTGAGACCCGAGTGTTGTTCCTAGTGAATCGAAGAATGAGTCGAGCTGGGGAAGGGAGTGAGCGGGGAGGTGGGTTCTTAAGGGACAAGGGCCACTCAGATGTCCATGATGTTGTGGGCCGATGTTGCTATTGCTGCTGTTACTGCTGTGACTGATCTGTGGGTGTTGTTGTTGTTGCTGCATGTGTGACGGCTGTTGCTGTGCTGCTACTGCTGTGACTGATCTGCGGCTGTTGCTGCTGCGACTGATAATATAGCTATTATTGTTGGTACTGCGGTTGCTGCTGCTAGTGTGAAGGCTGCTGCTGTTGCTACTGTGGTTGCTGTTGCTCTTGCACCGGCTGTTACTTCTGCTGCTGCTGCTGCTGTGCTGCTGCTGCAGAAATTGTTGCTGCTCTTATAAAAAATAATTTATTTCAGTTCCAAGAAACCTATTAATAACGTAGTGTGAGAATACTGCTTGAATTGTGTGCTCAACTACCTAGGCTGTAATAACCAGCTGTTATTACCTAGCTGTAATTATCAGTTGATTATCTAAATTTAACAACTGTAATTACCTCTATAATTTACCGGTTGTAATAATTGATCTCTACTCACTAAGCAGAGGTGTTCATACTTATCCATTCTGATGGGACCACTGTGGTGCTTGTGGGAGTAATGATGGGACCACTGTGGTGCTTGTGGGAGTAATGATGGGACCACTGTGGTGCTTGTGGGAGTGATGATGGGACCACTGTGGTGCTTGTGGGAGTGATGATGGGACCACTGTGGTGCTTGTGGGAGTGATGATGGGACCACTGTGGTGCTTGTGGGAGTAATGATGGGACCACTGTGGTGCTTGTGGGAGGGATGATGGGACTACTGTGGTGCTAGTGGGAGTAATGATGGGACCACTGTGGTGCTTGTGGGAGTAATGATGGGACCACTGTGGTGCTTGTGGGAGTAATGATGTGACCACTGTGGTCCTTGTGGGAGTAATAATGGGACCACTGTGGTGCTTGTTGTGACGGTGGAAGGAAGTTGTGGCAGGGATAGAACCATTGTTCTTTGTCTGTCTGTCTCTCTCCTGTCTCTCCTTACCCAACTACTGCACCACTTAACTAACAAGTTGATCAATAGATAAATGGACCAGAAAACAAAGCTTCCGGAGCTGCGAGGAGACTCGCTGTGACTAATACAACAACGTTCTTCACTGTACTGTCATGACTGTTGACACCAGTCTTGCCTTGATGTGACGTCATGACTGTTGACACCAGTCTTGCCTTGATGTGACGTCATGACTGTTGACACCAGTCTTGCCTTGATGTGACGTCATGACTGTTGACACCAGTCTTGCCTTGATGTGACGTCATGGTTATTCACAGCAGTCTCGCTTTCATAACACGACAGTTATTCGTGTATAGAGTGGCCGATTTGTTCAGTCAAAAAGAGCCAGAACAGTTTGATTGTTCACCGCGTTGGACGTACGCAGTTATTGACTATCAACTTCCTATTATCATTATCAGCTTCCTATTATCATTATCAACTTCCTATTATCATTATCAGCTTCCTACTATCATTATCAACTTCCTACTATCATACCTTACCTTTGATATACCTTTGAAGAGTTTCGAGAGTTTCTCTACTCTCTGAGCCCGGCCATTTGTCAGGCTCGCCTGGTGCTTGCCTGGTCAACCAGGCTGTTGCTGCTGGAGGCCCGCTGCCTCACATATCCATCACAGCCTGGTTGATCTGGCACCTGGTGAAGATACTTCTCCAGTTTCCTCTTGAAGGCTTCTACACTTGTTCCAGCATTGTTTCTGACTAAGGCTGAGACCTGGAGTCTACCTGGAGAGAATTCCAGGGGTCAACGCCCCCGCGGCCCGGTCCGTGACCAGGCCTCCTTCCTACTATCATCATCAACTTCCTACTATCATCATCAACTTCCTACTATCATCATCAACTTCCTACTATCATAATCAACTTCCTACTATCATCATCAACTTCCTACTATCATCATCAACTTCCTACTATCATCATCAACTTCCTACTCTCATCATCAACTTCCTGCTATCATCATCAACTTCCTACTATCATCATCAACTTCCTACTATCATCATCAACTTCCTACTATCATCATCAACTTCCTACTATCATAATCAACTTCCTACTATCATCATCAACTTCCTACTATCATCATCAACTTCCTACTATCATAATCAACTTCCTACTATCATCATCAACTTCCTACTATCATCATCAACTTCCTACTATCATTATCAACTTCCTACTATCATTATCAAGTTCCTACTATCATCATCAACTTCCTACTATCATCATCAACTTCCTACTATCATAATCAACTTCCTACTATCATCATCAACTTCCTACTATCATTATCAACTTCCTACTATCATTATCAAGTTCCTACTATCATCATCAACTTCCTACTATCATCATCAACTTCCTACTATCATAATCAACTTCCTACTATCATCATCAACTTCCTACTATCATCATCAACTTCCTACTATCATAATCAACTTCCTACTATCATCATCAACTTCCTACTATCATTATCAACTTCCTACTATCATTATCAACTTCCTACTATCATTATCAAGTTCCTACTATCATCATCAACTTCCTACTGTCATTATCAACTTCCTACTATCATTATTAAGTTCCTACTATCATCATCAACTTCCTACTATCATTATCAACTTCCTACTATCATTATCAAGTTCCTACTATCATCATCAACTTCCTACTATCATTATCAACTTCCTACAGTAGTAACTAATTCACCGTCACGATAAAAAAATAGTCCATCACAAGGACCATTAAAAAATCAAACACTAATATATATAAATCATTGATGCCATAATACTGTTAATATTATTTTTTCAACAAACCGGCAGTGTCCCACCGAGACAGGGTGACCTAAAAAGAAAAAAGAAAGTTTTTTTTCCCTTTTAAATTTAGTAATTTATACCAGAGAAGGGGTTACTAGCATCTTGCTCCCGGCATTTTAGTCGCCTCTTACGACACACATGGCTTCCGGAGGAAGAATTCTTTTCCACTTCCCCATGGAGATAAGAGGAAATAAAGAAGAACAAGAACTATTAAGAAAATAGAAGAAAACCAAGATGGGTGTATAAATATATATGCTTGTACATGAATGTGTAGTGTGACCTAAGTGTAAGTAGAAGTAGCTGTTAACCCGCGTGGTTATGAGACAGAAAAAAGACACCAGCAATCCTAACATCATGTAAAACAATTACAGATTTCCGTTTTACACTCACTTGGCAGGACGGTAGTACCTCCCTGAGAGGTTGGCAGGACGGTAGTACCTCCCTGGGAGGTTGGCAGGACGGTAGTACCTCCCTGGGAGGTTGGCAGGACGGTAGTACCTCCCTGGGAGGTTGGCAGGACGGTAGTACCTCCTGGGAAGTTGGCAGGACGGTAGTACCTCCCTGGGAGGTTGGCAGGACGGTAGTACCTCCCTGGGAGGTTGGCACGACGGTAGTACCTCCCTGGGAAGTTGGCAGGACGGTAGTACCTCCCTGGGAGGTTGGCAGGACGGTAGTACCTCCCTGGGAGGTTGGCAGGACGGTAGTACCTCCCTGGGAGGTTGCTGCTGTCTGCCAACCTGTTACTTAGATGTTAATATTATAATCTCTATTTTATAAACACCAGTCAAGGTCGTGGAGAAGCTGAAGAATTGTTAAGGTCGCTGCTTGTTCCATCATCATAATAATAATAATAATAATAATAATAATAATAATAATAATAATAATAATAATAATAATTGTGAGACTTAGGCATGAACCATCAGAACAGCAGAGCACGTGTATGTAATATCAAACCTTGAGTACACAGCACCTACTTGGAGCCCACATCTAATCAGAAACATAAACTTAAGTAAAAGGATTCACTACCAAGCTGACTCGACCTGGCAAACAGGAGCTATGAAAACAGCACCAAGTGAATAGTATGTCACTGGAAGAGAAGAGAAAAGGAGACATGACCACAACATACAAAGTAAGCCAGAACACAGAAAATAGTGACCACCTGCAGGTGGAATCTTTACAGTCTTTTGAGTCATAGGGATACCTGAAGGATCCCTGAGGTATGCTTACGGGATTAATGCCTCCACGTCCAGGTGCCAAACAAGGCCTCCCGGTGGATTAAAGCCTAATCAACAGGCTGTTACTGCTTTCCAAATGCAGTGCAGCGTACGAACCACAGCCCGGTTGGTCAGGAACTGATCTGAAGAAGTTGTCCGGTTCACTCTTTAAGATAAGCAGAGGTTTGTTGTACATAGGCTAAAGGGCATTTAAGAGTCGGGGACCTCTGACACTCAACTTCAGGAAACAGAGTAGTAAAGGAATGTCACAAAAATAGGATCGTCATAGTGAAGGTTAATCAATGCACAGCTTAAAGAACAGTAACGATTTAGACGGATCACCTATGTCATATTTTAGAAGAGGAAGACTCTAGAGCTGGAACTCAACACGTCAGTGTTAGCTAGGTAAGCACACACACACACACACACACCTATAATTACACCACAGATTAATGTGCACTATTCTCCAAGAAGCCTCTGAGTTACGCTTAATACAGCTATTAGTACAGTTTACGGCCCTTAACTACTGCCTAATTGGTCGTTAACGAACCTATTGTAAAAGAAAAGATTGGTACACACCAGCTGGCTGGAACAATGGAACACATATGGCTGGAACATAGGTACTGTTACAGTTTAGCAGCAACAGTGTAGTAACAACAGTGACAGTGTAGTAACAACAGTGACAGTGTAGTAACAACAGTGACAGTGTAGTAACAACAGTAACAGTGTAGTAACAACAGTGACAGTGTAGTAACAACAGTGACAGTGTAGCAACAACAGTGTAATAGCAACAGTGTAGCAACTACAGTGACAGTGTAGTAACAACAGTGTAACAGTGACAGCGTAGTAACAACAGTGACAGCGTAGTAACAACAGTGTAAAAGTGACAGTGTAGCAACAACAGTGACAGTGTAAAAGTGACAGTGTAGTAACAACAGTGTAATAGCAACAGTGTAGCAACTACAGTGACAGTGTAGTAACAACAGTGTAACAGTAACAGTGTAGCAACAATAGTGACAGCGTAGTAACAACAGTGTAAAAGTGACAGTGTAGTAACAACAGTGTAACAGTGACAGCGTAGTAACAACAGTGTAAAAGTGACAGTGTAGCAACAACAGTGACAGTGTAGTAACAACAGTGTAACAGTGACAGTGTAGTAACAACAGTGTAGCAGCAACAGTGTAGCAACAACAGTGAGGTAGCAACAGAGTAACAAAAGTAATGTGAAAGTAACAACAGAACAATCTAGAGGAATGTTTGGCTACGTAAGGTTTCCATGGTTACTTTCTCTACCCAAGATTCAACCTTACAGACGGTGTGTGTGTGTGTTAGTTACCATTTTGTCCTAGGCACATGTCGATTAGACACTAGGCCTGTTGTATATGTGTGTGTGTGTAAGGAAACACTTCGAAATGTTTTCGCCCCGCCGGGAATTGAACCCGGGCCCTCCGTGCGTGAAGCGAGAGCTTTAGCCACCATGCTGTGTGTGTGTGTGTGTGTGTGTGTGTGTGTGTAGTTACTTGTGGTATGCTTTGTGTTACTCTTATTTATAGGTAATTATACTTTTATAAAATCTATGGCTTTTGTCTCTCCCAATCTGTATTACGTGCCCAGGTATATTTCTCCTTTCTAGATTTTTTTTGGCTGTTTGTTGTAGTCCTCTTTTAATGTTCCCACGTCTTTTCCGCTACATTAATGGTATAATAATAATAATAATAATAATAATAATAATAATAATAATAATAATAATAATAATAATAATCTTTATTTCTACAAGTACATGTACAAGGTATACAGGCATAACTGACATCAATGACATACTACTATATATAAAGCCCCTTGTTATGCAGAGCATTTCGGGCAAATTAGGTCAGCTTTGTCCCAGGATGCGACCCACACCAGTCTACTAACACCCAGGTACCTATTTTACTGCTAGTTGAGCGTGAACAGCAGTTGCCTTAAGGAAACACATCGTAATGTTTCCACCCGCACCGGGGATCGACCCCGGACATCGCTACCAATCGAGTCTGGCATAATATGCAATCAGGAGTACATAGTATTATCTCTTCAAATGTTCTTTTAGCACGGAGTTTTAAAAGTCCATATAATTGAGAGTCCAGCGTCAGAAGGTTTTTGTCTACTATCAGTAGATGAGTAGATGTTATAAGTGTTGTCTAGTTACTAGTAGAGGTTTGAGAGTAGTATGAGGAACTATAAGAGTCCAAGCCATGGTCAGAACTACCATACGTATGTCAGCTGTTCTGAGTTAAGTGGTGATGTATTCTTCCTACTGGACGACAACTTCAGTCAGCCGGGCTGTGGTTCGCACGTTGAACTGCGTGTGGCCAGCAGTAACACCCTGCTTGATCAGGCTCTGATCCATCGGGAGGTTTGGTCATGGACTTGGCCGCGGGGGCGTTGACCCCCGGAACACCCTCCAAGTAGATCCCTGTACTCTAAGCAATTGACGTAAACATCGCAAGTCCTCACCACAAAGACCAAGTCATTTACTAGGGCACCCGCCCCACAGTTTAGCTCCTCACAGACAACCTTGTCGCTCCTCTTCAGATCTCCTCCTTCCTTATTTAAGTACGCTCACGTGGGTCTTTTAAATGCTATTTTCAGCCTCGTCAAGCTGGGTAGTAGTCTCGTTTCAGGTCTCGCCGCTGTCGTTATCAGTGTCATGTCGCTTGTGTCGTCAGTCGGGCGTGTGTTAGAGTACTCATCTCGATAAACACAAGTTGAGCTTGACCAACACTCCAGGGGCGCGGCCGCTGATGACAACCAGCTATCACCTGCACGGAGGCACACCACCTGCACGGAGGCACACCACCTGCACGGAGACACACCACCTGCACGGAGGCACACCACCTGCACGGAGGCACAACACCTGCACGGAGGCACACCACCTGCACGGAGGCACACCACCTGCACGGAGGCACAACACCTGCACGGAGACACACCACCTGCACGGAGGCACACCACCTGCACGGAGACACACCACCTGCACGGAGAAACACCACCTGCACGGAGGCACACCACCTGCACGGAGGCACACCACCTGCACGGAGACACACCACCTGCACGGAGACACACCACCTGCACGGAGACACACCACCTGCACGGAGACACACCACCTGCACGGAGACACACCACCTGCACGGAGACACACCACCTGCACGGAGACACACCACCTGCACGGAGACACACCACCTGCACGGAGACACACCACCTGCACGGAGACACACCACCTGCACGGAGACACACCACCTGCACGGAGACACACCACCTGCACGGAGACACACCACCTGCACGGAGACACACCACCTGCACGGAGACACACCACCTGCACGGAGACACACCACCTGCACAGGAGACACACCACCTGCACGGAGACACACCACCTGCACGGAGACACACCACCTGCACGGAGCACACCACCTGCACGGAGACACACCACCTGCACGGAGCACACCACCTGCACGGAGACACACCACCTGCACGGAGACACACCACCTGCACGGAGACACACCACCTGCACGGAGACACACCACCTGCACGGAGACACACCACCTGCACGGAGACACACCACCTGCATGGAGACACCACCTGCACGGAGACACACCACCTGCACGGAGACACACCACCTGCACGGAGACACCACCTGCATGGAGACACACCACCTGCACGGAGACACACCACCTGCACAGACACACATCACCTGCACGGAGACACACCACCTGCACGGAGACACATCACCTGCACGGAGCACACCACCTGCACGGAGCACACCACCTGCACGGAGACACCACCTGCACGGAGCACCACTGCACGAACACACCACCTGCACGGAGCACACCACCTGCACGGAGACACACACCTGCACGGAGACACCCACCTGCACGGAGACACACCACCTGCATGGAGACACACCACCTGCACGGAGACACACCACCTGCACGGAGACACACCACCTGCACGGAGACACACCACCTGCACGGAGACACACCACCTGCAGGAGACACACCACCTGCACGGAGACACACCACCTGCACGGAGACCCCACTGCAGACACTCACCTGCGAGACACACCACCTGCACGGAGACACACCACCTGCACGGAGACACACACTGCACGGAGACACACCACCTGCACGGAGCACACCACCTGCACGGAGACACACCACTGCACGGAGACACACCACCTGCACGGAGACACACCACCTGCACGGAGCACACCACCTGCACGGAGCACACCACCTGCACGGAGACACACCACCTGCACGGAGACACCACCTGCACGAAGGCACACCACCGGCAAGGAGACACCACCTGCACGGAGACACCACCTGCACGGAGACACACCACCTGCACGGAGGACACCACCTGCACGGAGCACACCACCTGCACGGGCACACCACCTGCACAGACACACATCACCTGCACGGAGACACACCACCTGCACGGACACACCACCTGCACGGACACCACCTGCACGGAGACACTCACCTGCACGAGCACACCACCGCATCACCACCTGCACGGAGACACACCACCTGCACGGAGACACACCACCTGCACGGAGACACCACCTGCAGGAGACACACCACCTGCACGGAGACACACCACCTGCATAGACACACATCACCTGCACGGAGACACACCACCTGCACGGACACATCACCTGCACGGACACATCACCTGCACGGAGACACATCACCTGCACGGAGACACCACATGCACGGAGACACACCACCTGCACGGAGACACACCACCTGCACGGAGACACACCACCTGCACGGAGACACACCACCTGCACGGAGACACACCACCTGCACGGAGACACACCACCTGCACGGAGACACTCACGGTGAACCACAACACTTCCTGTTTTCAACGCCAGTAATATCTTCTTTTCCACATTATTATTTCTTTGCTAGTCACCACCATTGACTCCCTACACAAACAACTCGTATAAACAAAATTCCAACATAAACGCTCCAGTCACAAAAATTCCCCAGCGTTAGGCGTTTCAGGTGTGGCAAATAAACGCTGGAGTTTACTACCTCACCTCATATGTGGCACTGCTCGCCACGGAGACGGTGACACAACATGTTTTTTCCCCTTTATAGCAGTGCCAAATGCGACATTAACTCTGGAACTATCATTCGACACCTGAGAATTTTACATCTCGTTTCGCCCAGCAGCTATTTTCGCCGTAATTGCCCATTATCCACCTCCATTTGCTTTCACCACGTTCCTTCTGAAATCTGCATACCTACCTTCGTGTCTGTTTCTTGTGTATGCTCTATCCACCTTCTGTATATAATCAAGGGCTTTCTGCATACACAGCCAAATGTCCCCCATTTCTGCACAGTGTACCAAATGGTAATATCTGTTCGTACCTCGCCCTGAGTATACACTGTTCATACCTCGCCCTGAGTATACACTGTTCGTACCTCGCCCTGAGTATACACTATTCGTACCTCGCCCTGAGTATACACTGTCCTCTCTGGTACTCACTGCGTCACAAACACTTTCAGTCACTATCCACGTTTTCCCTACTCATCACACCTCCTCCTTTGTTATCCTAATCCTTCCCCTTCCCTCCTCTTATCCACATGCTCACGGTCTCGCTGTTTCCATTTTCCAGATCGTTTGCTCTCTCATGCAAGCCAGCTGTTGACCATCTGCCCCATGTGTCTGGAGGATGTGTTGCACTGCAGGCAGGTGGTTGGTATTTGCTGTATCAGTTTCTGTCTGTATCTCTTCTGTAACTCCCTCTGTATTATCTTGTATCATCTCTCTACCTCTGTTTTTTTTTTTTTTACACGGGGTTTTACAAGGTTAGATTTAGGGTTCCAAACTTTATTTACAAGCTAAGAGCTGTTACCCACAGCAGCTCATTGTAAAGAGACATACAGACAGGGAACAGGATGAAGTTGTAGCCAGCTGTGGGCCAGCGATTTCATTTGGTCAACTGACTTTATTTCGTTGATGTCGTAATGCTCTCTCTCGCTCTCTCTCTCTCTCTCTCTCTCTCTCTCTCTCTCTCTCTCTCCTCTCTCTCTCTCACTCTCTCTCTCGCTCTCTCTCTCTCTCTCTCTCTCTCTCTCTCTCTCTCTCTCTCTCTTCTCTCTCTCTCTCTCTCTCTCTCTCTCTCTCTCTCTCACTCTCTCTCTCTCTCTCTCTCTCTCTCTCTCTCTCACTCTCTCTCTTTCACTCTCTCTCACTCTCTCTCTCTCTCTTTCTTTAACACACTCAACCTTTTTTTCTTGCTACTTTATGAGGAAACTTGTTCTCATTGGTTGAACAAAGAAACTGTTTTTGGTGCATATACACAGAGTGTAGCAGCAACAGTCTTGTAATATTGCCAAACTTATGCACAGAAGGAAGCAAATAATCAGCTAAACTTTTCCAATTACTTGTGTGTGTGTGTGTGTGTGTGTGTGTGTGTGTGTGTGTGTGTGTGTGTGTGTGTGTGTGTGTGTGTGTGTATTAGCGATAAAGAGAGAGAGAGAGAGAGAGAGAAGAGAGAGATAGAGAGAGAGGAGAGAGAGAGAGAGAGAGAGAGAGAGAGAGAGAGAGAGAGAGAGAGAGAGAAAGAGAGAGAGAGAGAGGGATTTAGCACTGTATTGTATATTTGTACATACAAAAGCAGTGTTATGTACGGGGTGTTATCCGACCTCTGCTCACTTTAAATCCCCGCTTCATCTTACATGCATCCCCATCCCCGGGATGCCACCCATCAGAAACTCAAGGTGGTGCAAGAAAGGTGATGAGAAACTCAAGGTGGTTGAAGAAAGATGATGAGAAACTCAAGGTGGTTGAAGAAAGGTGATGAGAAACTCAAGGTGGTTGAAGAAAGATGATGAGAAACTCAAGGTGGTTGAAAAAAGGTGATGAGAAACTCAAGGTGGTTCAAGAAAGGTGATGAGAAACTCAAGGTGGTGCAAGAAAGGTGATGAGAAACTCAAGGTGGTTGAAGAAAGATGATGAGAAACTCAAGGTGGTTGAAAAAAGGTGATGAGAAACTCAAGGTGGTTCAAGAAAGGTGATGAGAAACTCAAGGTGGTTGAAGAAAGGTGATGAGAAACTCAAGGTGGTTGAAGAAAGATGATGAGAAACTCAAGGTGGTTGAAGAAAGGTGATGAGAAACTCAAGGTGGTTGAAGAAAGATGATGAGAAACTCAAGGTGGTTGAAGAAAGGTGATGAGAAACTCAAGGTGGTTCAAGAAAGATGATGAGAAACTCAAGGTAGTTCAAAAGAGATAATGAGAAACTCAAGGTGGTTCAAGAAAGATGATGAGAAACTCAAGGTGGTTGAAGAAAGGTGATGAGAAACTCAAGGTGGTTCAAGAAAGGTGATGAGAAACTCAAGGTGGTTGAAGAAAGGTGATGAGAAACTCAAGGTGGTTCAAGAAAGGTGATGAGAAACTCAAGGTGGTTGAAGAAAGGTGATGAGAAACTCAAGGTGGTTCAAGAAAGATGATGAGAAACTCAAGGTGGTTCAAGAAAGGTGCCACAGATCTAGTAGATGCCGTGACTTAAGGCAGAAAATGCCATACGTTCTTGTTCTTAGTGTTAAGCAGAAGAAAAAAGAAATAAGAGGGAAACAGCAGCAGCAACAGCAGCACTAGTAGCAGCACAAGCAGCAGTACAAGCAGAACCACAGCAGCACCAGCAGGAGTACCACCATTAGTAACACCACTACCAGCAACAGCACCACCAGAAGCAGCACCACCAGAAGCAGCACCACCAGAAGCAGCACCACCAGAAGCAGCACCACCAGAAGCAGCACCACCAGAAGCAGCACCACCAGAAGCAGCACCACCAGCAGGGGCATCAGCAGCAGCAGCACTACAAGTAGCGCCACAACCAGCAGCAGCACCAGGAGCACCACCACCAGAAGCAGCACCACCAGAAGCAGCACCACCAGAAGCAGCACCACCAGAAGCAGCACCACCAGAAGCAGCACCACCAGAAGCAGCACCACCAGAAGCAGCACCACCAGAAGCAGCACCACCAGAAGCAGCACCAGCAGCAACCGCAGTAGAAAAAGGAAAAAGTTATATGAGAAGCAGCAGGGGCGGTCGTACTGATAAAAATATATACACTATGTCCTTCTCTTTTATTTACATCTTGTACATTTTATCAATAAGGTGTAATAATTCTCTTCGCACATTTTCTCACGGAGGTCAGCGTGGCTGCACGGATGTACATTGTACATGACGTAAGATCATCTAACATCTCTCTTTCTCATGTACTCCATCTCTCTCTCCCTCTCGTACTCTCTATTATAATCGCTCTACGACATGAATAAAGAGCAGGTCCCCCACATGATAGTACATGATCTTCAGCCCATATGTGGGAGCATCACAGCTGTGGGTGCTACTCCCCCTACCCGCCACCATCAGCTATCCTATCAATACATAACCACACACACACACACACACACACACACACACACACACAAACACAGAAAAAAATGCTGTTTCGATGAAGTGAGAGAGGTAAATAAAGCTGAATAAATTATCTACATAGTATGATGGCCAAGACTGACACTCGTGTTAGTGGCAATGATATACAACCCACCACCAAACAGCAGGAGGCAGTCTGTTAACAACAAAATATTAGTGCCAGGAAGAGCCCAGGTGACTAAAATAAAACTACCAGTCATGGGAGATATTAGCAATAAAGTAAGAGTCCTGGGGAAATAAAGATCTGCGTAAAGTTTCTTAATCATAAGTTTCTAAAATGATGGAGGTATTGATGGAGGTGTTGACGGAGTTCTGAGACGACGGAGGTGTTGACGGAATTCTAAGATGATGGAGAAGGCGTTGATGGAGTTCTAAGATACAGGAAGCGTCGAAAAAAAAAACTTGTTTCGGAGAGCCAGGAACAAGAGAAAATGAGAGGAACAAGCGATGGATGAAATACATTGTGGGAAGCCTTTGGGCGGCTCTGGACGGCTCTGGCTGGCTCTGAACAGTCATGGACGGCTCTGGGCGGCTCTGGGTGCCGGGGATTCATCCGGACAACAGAAAACAAAAGAGTGCCGAAGAAACAGAAAGGAAAACATTCAGCTGAGACAACAGGAGGAGGAACATCTGTCTGAGAAAAACAGGAGGAGGAACATCTGTCTGAGAACAACAGTAGCAACAGAAAGCTAAGTATGAACCACAAATATCAATTATAATAAAAATAAGAAATAAAAAAAAGCATAATAACTAAAGTAATAATAATATTATTAATAATAATATAATAATAATAGTAATAATATAAGAATAATAGTAATAAGAACAATAATAATAATAATAATAATAATAATAATAAGAAGAAGAAGAAGAAGAAGAAGAAGAAGAAGAAGAAGAAGAAGAAGAAGAAGAAGAAGAAGAAGAAGAAGAAGAAGAAGAAACAATGATGATATAATAATATTAACAGTTAACTACCCGGAGGTTTCATGATCTCATCTGTGAAATCTTGCAGCAGAATTATTTTAACAGGAAAAAAACTAACGGGCAACAAGACTGACCACATAATTCAATGCTGAGACGACAATGACTGAATCTTTACAGTCTGTATCACTATAAAGTCTGATCACTCTCACATGATATGACTGCACCATACACTATGAGCACATACACAGTACTGAGCACCATACAGTGACTGAGCACCATACACAGTGATTGAGCACCATACACAGTGATTGAGCACCATACACAGTGATTGAGCACTATACACAGTGACTGAGCACCATACACAGTGACTGAGCACCATACACAGTGACTGAGCACCATACACAGTGACTGAGCACCATACACAGTGATTGAGCACTATACACAGTGCCTGAGCACCATACACAGTGATTGAGCACCATACACAGTGACTGAGCACCATACACAGTCAGTGAGCACCATACACAGTGACTGAGCACCATACACAGTGACTGAGCACCATACACAGTACTGAGCACCATACACAGTCAGTGAGCACCATACACAGTCAGTGAGCACCATACACAGTGATGAGCACCATACACAGTCAGTGAGCACCATACACAGTCAGTGACACCATACACAGTCAGTGAGCACCATACACAGTCAGTGAGCACCATACACAGTCAGTGAGCACCATACACAGTCAGTGAGCACCATACACAGTCAGTGAGCACCATACACAGTCAGTGAGCACCATACACAGTCAGTGAGCACCATACACAGTCAGTGACCACCATACACAGTGACTGAGCACCATACACAGTCAGTGACCACTATAAACAGTCAGTGAACACCATACACAGTCAGTGAGCACCATACACAGTCAGTGAGCACCATACACAGTGACTGAGCACCATACACAGTCAGTGAGCACCATACACAGTCATGAGCACCATACACAGTCAGTGAGCACCATACACAGTGACTGAGCACCATACACAGTCAGTGAGCACCATACACAGTCAGTGAGCACCATACACAGTCAGTGACCACCATACACAGTCAGTGAGCACCATACACAGTCAGTGAGCACTATACACAGTCAGTGAGCACCATACACAGTCAGTGAGCACCATACACAGTGACTGAGCACCATACACAGTCAGTGAGCACCATACACAGTCAGTGAGCACCATACACAGTCAGTGAGCACCATACACAGTCAGTGAGCACCATACACATATGAGCACCATACACAGTATGACACCATACACAGTCAGTGACCACCATACACAGTCAGTGAGCACCATACACAGTCAGTGAGCACCATACACAGTGACTGAGCACCATACACAGTCAGTGAGCACCATACACAGTCAGTGAGCACCATACACAGTCAGTGAGCACCATACACAGTGACTGAGCACCATACACAGTCAGTGACCACCATACACAGTCAGTGAGCACCATACACAGTCAGTGACCACCATACACAGTGACTGAGCACCATACACAGTCAGTGACCACCATACACAGTCAGTGAGCACTATACACAGTCAGTGAGCACCATACACAGTGATACATGAGACCATACACAGTCAGTGACACCATACAGTGGGAAACAGTCAGTGACCACTATACACAGTGACTGAGCACCATACACAGTCAGTGACCACCATACACAGTCAGTGAGCACTATACACAGTCAGTGAGCACCATACACAGTGACTGAGCACCATACACAGTCAGTGACCACCATACACAGTCAGTGACCACCATACACAGTGACTGAGCACCATACACAGTCAGTGAGCACTATACACAGTCAGTCAGCAATACACACGTCAGTGTACATATACAAGTGACTGAGGACACTTCAGTGTACATATCAAGTGTACGCTAAACACCGTCAGTGCACATATCAAGGTGCTGGACACCTACCGTCAGTGACATATCAAGTCAGCTGGGAAACACCTGTCAGTGTACATATCAAGTGTACGCTGAAAACCTGTCAGTGTACATATCAAGTGTACGCTGGGAAACACCTGTCAGTGTACATATCAAGTGTACGCTGGGAAACACCTGTCAGTGTACATATCAAGTGTACGCTGGGAAACACCTGTCAGTGTACATATCAAGTGTACGCTGGAACACCTGTCGTGTACATATCAAGTGTACGCTGGGAAACACCTGTCAGTGTACATATCAAGTGTACGCTGGGAAACACCTGTCAGTGTACATATCAAGTGTACGCTGGGAAACACCTGTCAGTGTACATATCAAGTGTACGCTGGGAAACACCTGTCAGTGTACATATCAAGTGTACGCTGGGAAACACCTGTCAGTGTACATATCAAGTGTACGCTGGGAAACACCTGTCAGTGTACATATCAAGTGTACGCTGGGAAACACCTGTCAGTGTACATATCAAGTGTACGCTGGGAAACACCTGTCAGTGTACATATCAAGTGTACGCTGGGAAACACCTGTCAGTGTACATATCAAGTGTACGCTGGGAAACACCTGTCAGTGTACATATCAAGTGTACGCTGGGAAACACCTGTCAGTGTACATATCAAGTGTACGCTGGGAAACACCTGTCAGTGTACATATCAAGTGTACGCTGGGAAACACCTGTCAGTGTACATATCAAGTGTACGCTGGGAAACACCTGTCAGTGTACATATCAAGTGTACGCTGGGAAACACCTGTCAGTGTACATATCAAGTGTACGCTGGGAAACACCTGTCAGTATATATATATCCTGACCTCGAGGGAGCTGAGAAAGGTCAGAATATCTAGCGAATCCCGCCACCTCCCACACAGCTGTGGGAGTATCCCACACAATGCTGTGGCAGCCACCTCCCACACAGCTGTGGGAGTATCCCACACAATGCTGTGGCAGCCACCTCCCACACAGCTGTGGGAGTATCCCACACAATGCTGTGGCAGCCTCCTCCCACACAGCTGTGGGAGTATCCTACACTCTGCTGTGGCAGCCACCTCACACACAGCTGTGGGAGTATCCCACACACTGCTGTGGCAGCCTCCTCCCACACAGCTGTGGGAGTATCCTACACTCTGCTGTGGCAGCCTCCTCCCACACAGCTGTGGGAGTATCCTACACAATGCTGTGGCAGCCTCCTCCCACACAGCTGTGGGAGTATCCTACACAATGCTGTGGCAGCCACCTCCCACACAGCTGTGGGAGTATCCCACACAATGCTGTGGCAGCCACCTCCCACACAGCTGTGGGAGTATCCCACACAATGCTGTGGCAGCCACCTCCCACACAGCTGTGGGAGTATCCCACACAATGCTGTGGCAGCCTCCTCCACACAGCTGTGGGAGTATCCTACACTCTGCTGTGGCAGCCACCTCACACACAGCTGTGGGAGTATCCACACACTGCTGTGGCAGCCTCCTCCCACACAGCTGTGGGAGTATCCTACACTCTGCTGTGGCAGCCTCCTCCCACACAGCTGTGGGAGTATCCTACACAATGCTGTGGCAGCCTCCTCCCACACAGCTGTGGGAGTATCCTACACAATGCTGTGGCAGCCACCTCCCACACAGCTGTGGGAGTATCCTACACAATGCTGTGGCAGCCACCTCCCACACAGCTGTGGGAGTATCCTACACAATGCTGTGGCAGCCACCTCCCACACAGCTATGGGAGATCCTATCACTGCTGTGGCAGCCTCCTCCACACAGCTGTGGGTATCCTACAATGCTGTGGCAGCCTCCTCCCACACAGCTGTGGGAGTATCCTACACAATGCTGTGGCAGCCACCTCCCACACAGCTATGGGAGTATCCTATACACTGCTGTGGCAGCCTCCTCCCACACAGCTGTGGGAGTATCCTACACAATGCTGTGGCAGCCTCCTCCCACACAGCTGTGGGAGTATCCTATACACTGCTGTGGCAGCCACCTCCCACACACAGCTTTGGGAGTATCCTACTCAATGCTGTGGCAGGCACCTCCCACACAAAGCTTTGGGAGTATCCTACGCAATGCTGTGGCAGCCTCCTCCCACACAGCTGTGGGAGTATCCTACACAATGCTGTGGCAGCCACCTCCCACACAGCTATGGGAGTATCCTACGCAATGCTGTGGCAGCCACCTCCCACACACAGCTTTGGGAGTATCCTACGCAATGCTGTGGCAGCCACCTCCCACACAGCTGTGGGAGTATCCTACACAATGCTGTGGCAGCCACCTCCCACACAGCTATGGGAGTATCCTACAGAATGCTGTGGCAGCCACCTCCCACACACAGCTTTGGGAGTATCCTACGCAATGCTGTGGCAGCCACCTCCCACACAAAGCTTTGGGAGTATCCTACGCAATGCTGTGGCAGCCTCCTCCCACACAAAGCTTTGGGAGTATCCTACGCAATGCTGTGGCAGCCTCCTCCCACACAAAGCTTTGGGAGTATCCTACGCAATGCTGTGGCAGCCACCTCCCACACAGCTATGGGAGTATCCTATACACTGCTGTGGCAGCCACCTCCCACACAGCTATGGGAGTATCCTACGCAATGCTGTGGCAGTTCAGAAAAAAAATATGAATAAAAGTGAAGTCAGACACGTAAGAGCCAGTAAGAACAATAACAATCTCAAAATTTACGTTAGATAAAATAATGTAAGAGGCACAAACATTAGTCCATGGTCATAATAAAAATATTAAAATAATGATACTGGAGAATTGTTCTCCTGTAACTGATAATTGCGAGTAAATATTTAACTTAGGAAGTGAAGAAAGTTATGTAGATTACCCCCAGGGCACTAGTGTGAGGGTAACGAACGGAGGATCGAGTCTGCACCACACCATAACCTGAATGACCCACGTGGGGAAAGGGTCAGCAGTTAACATAATAATAAAAATAATAATAATAAAATAATAATAATAATACTTCGAGCAACGACTAACAAAAAAAATCCAATATACTTTCTATTACGTTGCATTAGCAACGTTTGCAACGGTCAACTACAAACGCTCACGAAAATCATCACTGGAAAGCGGTCTTCACCTGGTCGTAAAATACACTAAATAACAAAAATATCGCCGTGTAAGCGAGTCCTCCCTCGCACAGGCTGTGTATAATATATAAATATTCATATAGATTGCAATAACGAGATTAAGCCATTTCCTTCCCGTGCTCTGGTGCAATATTGACCATTGTTGTGACGCGGGCATCGTCCCGGTGCCACGGTTTAAAAGTTTACAATGCAGGCGAGTTTGCAATAAGGGTGAAGGAGCGGTTTTAATGCAGTTTTCATGAGTCGCTTTTGCGAGCCGGAAACAACAGCAGCAGTTTCGGCTTGCCTCTGTCGGTGTCACAAATTTGAGTAGTATTTCACTCCTTTTTTTTTTAGAGAGAGATGGTGAGGCGGTGGGCGGAAGTGTTGACGGTGTGGCAATGATGGATTTTTTTTTTTTTAACTTAATTATTGTTGTTTTCTGTGTCTTTCGTTTTGGAAATTATGGTCACCACCACCACCACCATCTATCATTATCTCCGTGATCACCATTGCTATAATCATTCCCTCAACACTATTATCATTCATTATAACCCTCACCACCACCATTGCCATTACTTTCCCTATTATCATGATCACTATCCTGTACGTTATAATATTAATTGGTCACCCATTGTTTTAAACAATGCAACCCCAGGTAGTAGTCTTAATATGTTAATAACCCAGGAAAATACAAGAAATTCAAGCAGCAAAGCTTATTCCCGTTAGGATTCTGTGGCTTATTTCCGTTAGGATCCTGTATTTTAATTCCCTTAGGATCCTGTATTTTATTACCGTTAGGATGCTGTATTTTATTCCCGTTATGATTCTGTATTTTATTCCCGTTAGGATCCTTGGGTCATCTCTCACAGAAGGTGACCCACAATACCATAACTTCTACGCACCTCTGTGCTGCTGCTGGGTGAGGAGAGATGAAGAGAAGTAAGGAGAGGTGAGGAGAGGCAGCGTGTGTCAAGAGACCTGCCCATACGTCTTGTGTCTTCCTGACCAGTAGTTACGACCAGGTAACTGGTATGCCTGAAGACAAGGCTTCAACTGAGACAAATAGAAGCATCGTGAGGATTAGTGGTGGACCAGGTCGCGAGGGCGTTGGACCCCCGGAACGCCCTTCAGGTAGAGAGGGAGTTAGACACATATGCAACACTTGGGTATCTTTATTGAGGAAACGTTTCGCCACACAGTGGCTTCATCAGTCCATACAAAGGAGAATCGTGAAGAACAGGAGGAGTGTGAGGTTGTCAGTCCCTCAATCTTGAGTCGATGTTGTCAGTCCATCAGTCTTGAATAGAATAACAGCATATGAGCGGAGGAAGCTTATATACTGTAGACAGGAGAGGTGCAGCAGTCGTAGGAGGTGTCACATTTGTTCAATGTGGAAGTAGGTCGTGCCCAACTCGTCGGTTCTCTGAACCATTCATTCACATCCTGTCTGACACTGCAACATCTTGGTATCTTAATACAGGGATTTCTTCGCTTGCCTATTCCTTGGGCACGACCTACTTCCACATTGAACAAATGTGACACCTCCTACAACTGCTGCACCTCTCCTGTCTACAGTATATAAGCTTCCTCCGCTCATATGCTGTTATTCTATTCAAGATTGATGGATTGACAACATCGACTCAAGATTGAGGGACTGACAACCTCACACTCCTCCTGTTCTTCACGATTCTCCTTTGTATGGACTGATGAAGCCACTGTGTGGCGAAACGTTTCCTCAAAAAAGATACCCAAGTGTTGCATATGTGTCTAATTTACCAACTCGTCGGTTCACTGAACCATTCATTCACACAGGTAGAGAGGGAGCAGGAGACCTGGACGTCTGCGGTAAGTGAATAAATAGGCCAGAAATTGAGACCAGAGGGCGAAACCAGAGAGAGAGTGAGAGACCAGAGGGCGAAACCAGAAAGAGACAAAGAGACCAATGCGAGAGACCAGATAGACCAGAGACACACCAGAGAGTGAGAGAGACCAAGGCACAGGTCAACGCCAGACCAGGGCACCATGGTACGAATTATTTAAATAATTGCATGTTAATTTAATTGTACATAAATTATGTCACTTTCGCCTCGGGTTGCAGGACGTAAAATTTCCTACACTTATTTTTTTGTTTTTGTTTTTTTACATTTTTTGTGGTACTAAAGTTTTTTCTCCAGAAGTATACATAATTTCAAATATTACTTCCTGTGCAATTATAGTAATAATTTTATGTTTCAAAGTACTACGCTCTCCAATCACATCTCTAAAAAAGTATTAATTTATGTGTTAAAATTCCAAGCTGTGTAATTACCCTAGGTATGGCTACTAAGGTGAAGTTAATTACCCTGGGTATTGCTACTAAGGTGAAGTTAGTTACCCTAGGTATTGCTACTAAGGTGAAGTTAATTACCCTGGGTATTGCTACTAAGGTGAAGTTAATTACCCTGGGTATTGCTACTAAGGTGAAGTTAATTACCCTGGGTATTGCTACTAAGGTTAAGTTAGTTACCCTGGGTATGGCTACTAAGGTGAAGTTAATTACCCTGGGTATTGCTACTAAGGTGAAGTTAATTACCATGGGTAATTCTACTAAGGTGAAGTTATTTACCCTGGGTATGGCTACTAAGGTGAAGTTAATTACCCTGGGTATTGCTACTAAGGTGAAGTTAGTTACCCTGGGTATTGCTACTAAGGTGAAGTTAAAGAATATCCATTTCACTAATATATACCTGGAGTTTACCTGGAGAGGGTTTCGGGGGTCAACGCCCCCGCGGCTCGGTCTGAGATCTGGCCTCATGGTGGATCAGGGTCTGATCAACCAGGCTGTTACTGCTGGCCTCACGCAAACTGACGTACGAACCACAACTCTCCCTCACCCTCATCCTTCGGGTCATTAAAACTAAGTTATTAATAAATCTTGACAAAATATTTATATTATACAATTTTTATGCTCATAAAATTATGCATGTGAAACACCAGCTGGAAATTTTGAATACATTTTGTGCAGTTCCATCTCAAATTATATGTAAGAATTATTCAGAAATTTAATGTCCGAAATTAATATATACAACGTTTCATATCTTCGAAATTTGTAGTGAAAAAATATGCACATTTATTATGTGTATGTTATATGTATATATTCAGGGCTTTATGCACAGTATTTATGATAATAAAATATTTAGATTTCTAATAATAATAATTATAATAATAATAATAATAATAATAATAATAATAATAATAATAATAATAATAATATTATTATTATTATTATTATTATTATTATTATTAAAATAATAATAATAATAATATTTTTAATAAAGACTTGAAATAATAATTATTATTCTTAATTAATATATATGTGAGCCTGACAAAATCAGCACTTAGCACCAGGCATTAAAGAGGATATAATCAAATGCAGCTCTTTAACACAGCCAATTTCTTCAATCCGATTAAGTGAAGGTTTTAATCCCAGCAGAAGCGTTAACAGTCTAATTGAATTCCCACCGTCGACGATCCTGTTTTTTGTGTAAAGATTTGTTTTTGGTAACCTCATTCTCTGAGTGTTCTTCGTTGCCAACAATGGGATTTAGAAGACACTGTTAGTAATCTGCCTTCAATAGTATTTTTTTTTCCACATTGAGGGAGAAATGATTTTTAAAGTTAATATATATATATATATATATATATATATATATATATATATATATATATATATATATATATATATATATATATATATATATATATATATATATATGAAAAAGATAAGTAACAGGTGATATCATTATCAAGAACATATCTGAAAGTGATAGTCAAGCTTAATGTCTATTTCATGTGATTACATTATCAGAACTATATAGTATCCTTGATAATATATAAATATATTATTTATATTTTATATATATATATATATATATATATATATATATATATATATATATATATATATATATATATATATATATATATATATATATATATATATATATATATGTATTGCCAAATAGGTAAAACTTGCGATTTTGGCTTAAATAACAGAGCTCTTCTTGCCGAATAAGGCAAGCTAAAATTTGTGTATGCAATAATTTCACAAAAATCATTCTGAACCTAACGAAAAAAATATATTTCATTGTGTTTGTTTATTATTAAATTACTGTAAACTTATCTAAAATATATTTAGTCGGATTAGGCTAAATTAAATTGCGCTTGTTGCAATAAGGTTAGGTAAGTTTTCAAAGTTTATCTTGGTACAAAATTATAATATTTTACATTAACATAAATGAAAAAAATATATCTTTAAACGTATAAGAGAAAATTTTAGAAAGGACTTAATTTTAAATGAGTTCTTGCTAATTGACCAGTTTTACCAATTAGGCACGACATATATATATATATATATATATATATATATATATATATATATATATATATTATATATATATATAGATGTGAGTGTGGGGGAGGTGCGTGAGGCATTACGTAGAATGAAAGGGGTAAAGCAGCTGGAACTGACGGGATCATGACAGAAATGTTGAAAACAGGGGGATATAGTGCTGGAGTGGTTGGTATTTTTGTTTAATAAATGTATGAAAGGGAAGGTACCTAAGGATTGGCAGAGAGCATGTATAGTTCCTTTATATAAAGGGAAGGGGGATAAAAGAGAGTGTAAAAATTATAGGAAAATAAGTTTACTGAGTATACCAGGTAAAGTGTATGGCAGGGTTATTATTGAAAGAATTAGAGGTAAGACAGAGAGTAGGATTGCAGATGAGCAAGGAGGCTTTAGAGTGGGTAGGGGATGTGTAGATCAAGTGTTTACAGTGAAGCATATATGTGAACAGTATTTAGATAAAGGTAGAGAAGTTTTTATTGCATTTATATATTTAGAAAAGGCATATGATAGAGTGGATAGGGGAGCAATGTGGCAAATGTTGCAAGTGTATGGAATAGGTAGTAAGTTACTGAAGGCTGTAAAGAGTTTTTATGAGGATAGTGAGGCTCAGGTTAGGGTGTGTAGGAGAGAGGGAGATTACTTCCCGGTAAAAGTAGGTCTTAGACAGGGATGTGTAATGTCACCATGGTTGTTTAATATATTTATAGATGGGGTTGTAAAAGAAGTAAATGCTAGGGTGTTGGGGAGAGGGGTGGGATTAAATTATGGAGAATTAAATGCAAACTGGGAGTTGACACAGTTACTTTTTGCTGATGATACTGTGCTTATGGGAGATTCTAAAGAAACGTTGCAAATGTTAGTGGACGAGTTTGGGAGAGTGTGTAAAGGTAGAAAGTTAAAAGTGAACATAGATAAGAGTAAGGTGATGAGGGTATCAAACGATTTAAATAAAGAAAAATTGGATATCACATTGGAGAGAGGGATTATGGAAGAAGTAAATGTTTTCAGATATTTGGGAGTTGACGTGTCAGCGGATGGGTTTATGAAGGATGAGGTTAACCATAGAATTGATGAAGGAAAAAGGTGAGTGGTGATTGAGGTATCTGTGGAGACAAAAACGTTATCCATGGAGGCAAAGAAGGGAATGTACGAAAGTATAGTGGTACCAACACTCTTATATGGGTGCGAAGCATGGGTTGCAAATGCTGCAGCGAGGAGGAGGCTGGAGGCAGTGGAGATGTCCTGTCTCAGGGCAATGTGTGGTGTAAATATTATGCAGAAAATTCGGAATGTGGAAATTAGGAGAAGTGTGGAGTTACTAAAAGTATTTGTCAGAGGGCTGAAGAGGGTTGTTGATGTGGTTTGGTCATTTAGAGAGAATGGATCAAAGTAGAATGACTTGAGAGCGTATAAATCTGTAGGGGAAGGAAGGCGGGGTAGGGGATTTCCTAGAAAAGGTTGGAGGGAGGGGGTAAAGGAGGTTTTGTGGGCGAGGGGCTTGGACTTCCAGCAAGCATGTGTGAGCGTGTTAGATAGGAGTGAATGGAGACGAATGGTTTTTGGGACATGACGATCTGTTGGAGTGTGAGCAGGGTAACATTTTGTGAAGGGATTCAGGGAAACCAGTTAATTGATTTAGTTGGACTTGAGTCCTGGAAATGGGAAGTACAATGCCTGCACTTTAAAGGAGGGGTCTGGGATAGTGACACCTGGGAGGGACTATTCTCAGCTGTCGTATCTGAGCGCCTCTGCAAAGACAGTGATTATGTATGAGTGAGGTGAAAGTGTTGAATGATGATGAAAGTATTTTCTTTTGGGGATTTTTTTCTTTTTGGGGATTTTCTTTCTTTTTGGGGCACCCTGCCTCGGTGGAGACGGCCGACTTGTTGAAAAAAAAAAAAAAAAAAATATATATATATATATATATATATATATATATATATATATATATATATATATATATATATATATATATGGATGGTGTTTATTAATTTTGAATTTGTGTGGTGAAATTTTTGTCTTGTTTTTATATGGGATGGGGATTGTAATTTAAAATTATTGCTCTGTTAAGGTGGAAGACGATGGAAAGTTATGCCTTGATTTATGGCAGGTGAAACAAATGTGTGGACACACGCACACACACCTTTGTCCCCTTCAGTATAAGTTATAAGTTTACTCTCTCTTCTCTTCCATCTTGACCTTTGTTCTCCTTCCTACAAGCTCTGGTGGTCACAGTGACCTACGCAGCGTCTCATTAACTTCGTCTCACTTTGATCTTAGTCACAGTACACGTTGTGTGTGTGTGTTGTGTGTGTGTTGTGTTGGTGTGTGTGTGTGTGTTGTGTGTGTTGTGTGTGTGTGTGTGTGTGTGTGTGGTGTGTGTGTGTGTGTGTGTGTGTGTGTGTGTGTGTGTGTGTGTGTGTGTGTGTGTGTGTGTGTGTGTGTGTGTGTGTGTGTGTGTGTGTGTGGACAATTAACCTGCTGTGTTTGTGGGCTTTGAGTATCAGGTGTTGAATCAGTCTTTCTGTTAGCTTACTTTTCCTACGTTATTTTTACACCGCGGGTTATTGGGTATTAATAGAGAGGGATACCTATAACATTTTTTTCCTCCAAAGTATCCGTGCCACAGCTGAAGAATGCCTTTTTCTATCGGCTTCAAACTTTCAACGCTGGCGTATTTCTCTTAGATGAAGCTTCGAATTTCTGCTGGGTTATATTTATGCCAATCTGTTAATTTGATTTAAAAACAAATTTCCTGTGATGACCTACGAACGGTTCTTGTGAATGAAACCAAACTTAAATTACTGATGCATCAAACCCAAAGGAAGACTCGGTAAAGGTTCTGACTAGGGTAAGTTGGCTCTAATTCCTTGGATGAATAACTCTTCACTATCACCAGCATCAATTAAGGAAAAGATGAAATAATTAGGGGAGGAGGAGGAAGAGGAGGAGGAACAGGAAGAGGATGAGGAGGAGGAGGAAGAGGAGGAGGAAGAGGAGGAGGAGATGAGGTAAGGAGAAGTCACTAGACATTCTTCCATCTCAGCACTCACTGACATCATCTTGACAAGTTCCTCCTCATCTGGTGTTCCCGGACAGCATCATCATGGCCTCCAAGCATCCACTTCCGGAGCCTGGAGGTCACCAACCCAAGAGTGGAATTCAGATAACTAAAGCTGCCGCCAAAGCTGCCGCCAAAGCTGCCGCCAAAGCTGCCACAATGAAGGCAGCAACACTTCAAGCCGAGGTGTCTCTCTCAGCAACAAAGTTTAAGTTCATGACCGTGAAATTACTGACAATGACCCCAATTTTAAAAGGTCATCAGTTATTAAAATTCCACTGCCATGGCTCACTTTCTTCTCATAAAAACTGAAACAATGCCGCCACGTTCACATTACAGCAATTTTGTATAAGCAAAATCTTTATTTACATTATTTGTATTCATATACCGTACTTTTATCACATTTATTGTATTATACACACAACGTAATTGAAAAAAATCTTATATCAGTCATGGTGTCGCCTGAAATGTATTGCTGCCTTGATTACATAATCTACTGTAATCTTTGTATCATATTAAATGCCTTTCTGACATTCTGCTAAATATCATTGTGCCATTTTGTTAAATGCCCGTTGTAACGGTATCAGTCTCTCATATAAATGTTGCTTTACTGAGTTAGGATTGCATTACTCTCAAAGGGAATTGACATCCTGTGATCAGATTGATGCTTCAGAGTTATTTTGTTTAAATTTTATAAGCATAACGTATATATACCATGGGTACTGCTTTGTATTTTGATATTTCTGTCTCTTCTTTTTATATAAGAATATTATATTTACTATGTTATAACTGTTTCATCTCTTTTGTCCCCATCTGTGTGGTGCAACTGTTCTCTAGTGGCTTAGGGTATCAGTCCCCTCCTTCAGAATCCAGCGATATCCTGGCTTGCCACCTAGTTTTTATCCAGTCCTACTACACTGAGCTACGGTAGCATGTGTTTTAGAGTCACTCCACGCACTTCCAGTGATTGGCTTCGCTTACTAATTAAAACTTCTCATTTTTATCCATTAGTAGGACCTTATTTTTTCGGTCTGATCACTTGGCTTCAGCTAAAAAACACGACTGTGCAACAGTTTGAATCACTTTGCTGTATTCACTTTTCTCACAAAGTGGATACAACAGCTCCCTGCTGGCAGTATTAATGAACAACCACATGATGCAAAGTAAGGCTTTATTGTGACAAAGTTTCGCTCAGTGTTGAACTTTATAACACAGGAAGAATGCGGTGTGGGCAGGTAAGATCTCTACAGGTCGAGGTCACCGTAGCGTAGAGGAGAGTGGACAGTGATGCCAGTAGCTGGGATCTGCTAAGGCATTTGTGCTAAAGTGCCTACTGGCTCTGCACGAGTGACTGTTTCTGTAGTACAGTGTGTGTCAGGGATTTTGCAAAACTGAAGGCGCCCAACTGTGCTGACTGCTTGGCATTATACTGCCTACTTTTACTGCTTTAAAGTACTGAGACGGTAAACAATAGCCAGTGTACTGAAGCAGTAAACAAGCTATGTAGGCAGTGTACTGAGACAGTAATCAAGTCATGTAGGCAGAGTATCGAGACAGTAAACAAGATATGTAGGAAGTGTACTGAACCAGTAAAGCCATGTAGGCAGTGTACTGAGGCAGTAAACAAGCCAAATACACAGTGTACTAAGGCAGTAAATAAGTAAAATATGCAGTGTAATAAGGCAGTAAATAATCCAAATACGCAGTGTACTGAGGCAGTAAACAAGATGAGTTCTCGTATTTCCCTGATATTTTTTTATAGCTTGTTTGCTTTTTTCTATGATCGCATCATCATTTGTATATAAGATTCAAGAGACTTACTGTGAGGCGAGGTAGAGCTGGGAGAGGAGTTATTATGTTAGCAGTACAAGTTGTGATAGCTGTGTTTAGACAAAAAGCTGTAAAATATGTAAGGGGGGGGGGGAACAGAATTGGTGGAGAGACGAAAAGGTCTAAAAGACAGCTTAAAAAAAAAAAGTCCATTTCCACTGAGTTATTTTACAATTCTTACACTGAAGAAAGGCTTCATAACATCCATTTGAGTCGTGTAGGCTGCCTTTATTTTTCATTTCTAGGAGATTCCATCCTTGCCTACCGTTACACTCACCAGTGTTGTGTATGAGAGGTGCGCCGCTCGTCAGTACCTGTGTGCTCACCAGTGTTGTGTATGAGAGGTGCTCCGCCCGTCAGTACCTGTGTGTTCACCAGTGTTGTGTATGAGAGGTGCGCCGCCCGTCAGTACCTGTGTGTTCACCAGTGTTGTGTATGAGAGGTGCGCCACCCGTCAGTACCTGTGTGCTCACCAGTGTTGTGTATGAGAGGTGCGCCACCCGTCAGTACCTGTGTGTTCACCAGTGTTGTGTATGAGAGGTGCGCCACCCGTCAGTACCTGTGTGCTCACCAGTGTTGTGTATGAGAGGTGCGCCACCCGTCAGTACCTGTGTGTTCACCAGTGTTGTGTATGAGAGGTGCGCCGCCCGTCAGTACCTGTGTGTTCACCAGTGTTGTGTATGAGAAGTGCGCCGCCCGTCAGTACCTGTGTGTTCACCAGTGTTGTGTATGAGA
Source organism: Cherax destructor (assembly GCA_009830355.1). Classification (NCBI taxonomy): domain Eukaryota; kingdom Metazoa; phylum Arthropoda; class Malacostraca; order Decapoda; family Parastacidae; genus Cherax; species Cherax destructor. The sequence goes on along the minus strand of WNWK01001156.1, from coordinate 156,898 downwards.
GGTGCGCCGCCCGTCAGTACCTGTGTGTTCACCAGTGTTGTGTATGAGAGGTGCGCCGCCCGTCAGTACCTGTGTGCTCACCAGTGTTGTGTATGAGAGGTGCGCCGCCCGTCAGTACCTGTGTGTTCACCAGTGTTGTGTATGAGAGGTGCGCCACCCGTCAGTACCTGTGTGTTCACCAGTGTTGTGTATGACAGGTGCGCCACCCGTCAGTACCTGTGTGTTCACCAGTGTTGTGTATGAGAGGTGCTCCGCCCGTCAGTACCTGTGTGTTCTTCAGAGAGGTGTGGGGGTAATGGTTGTACCCAGGTCTGTTTTGTTCATGTTTTGTTTTTCAACATGTTCTTTTCCCTGCCCCGGTAATACTCTGTTTCCTCTTTCCTTTACTTGCTTTTACTAAGGGGCTTGAAACTCACCAACCACCTATTTTAACATTCATATACGTATATATATATATATATATATATATATATGTCGTGCCGATTAGGTAAAACTTGCGATTTTGGCTTAAATAGCAACGCTCACCTTGCCATATAAGACAAGTGAAAATTTGTGTATGCAATAATTTCGTCAAAATCATTCTGAACATAACGAAAAAAATATTTTCATTGTGTTTGTTTATTATTAAATTAATGTTAACGTATCTAAAATATATTTAGTTGGGTTAGGCTAAATTAAATTGCGCTTGTTGTAATAAGGTTAGGTAGGTTTTCAAAGTTTCTCTTGGTACAAAATTATAAATTCTTACATTAACATAAATGAAAAAAATATATCTTTAAACGTATAAGAAAATTTTAGAAAGGATTTAATTTTAGATGAGTTCTTGCTAATTGACCAGTTTTACCTAATCGGCACGACATATATATATATATATATATATATATATATATATATATATATATATATATATATATATATATATATACATATATAGTATATATATATACATGTTATATATATATATATATATATATATATATATATATATATATATATATATATATATATATATATATATATAGGAGGCATTGGTGTCCGCAAGTCATCTCAGATTGCTCTACCTGCTTTCCTGTCTTCATGCATTGCATCCAGAGGGCTTGTAGCAGCAATTCTCCCTGAACATCTTAGGGACACGATTGGAATCCATGACCAAAAGTTCGTTGATGGAGCCAGGATCTGGGATAACCTAACAGGCTCTGAAACCAGGCCTGCCCCCCCCAACAACTACAAACAGTCGCACTGGGATGGCCCAATAGTAGAGAATATAGCCTCAGCAATGCTTCAGAGTGTGTCAGGGAAGGATAGAGCCCGCCTACTTGCAGTGAGAGCTCCTCATGCAGGGGACTTTCTTTGGCTGTTCCCAACTCCAGCCTTGGCACACGCCTCGACCCACAGACCATCCGCATTGGTGTTGCCCTTCGACTTGCCGCCCCTATTCTCGCCGAACACAGGTGTATTTGTGGCAGTGAAGCAGCAGACCGATTCGGGTACCATGGTCTTGTGTGTCGTAAATCCGAGGGAAAGATTGCAAGACATGAAGAGGTTAATAACATTATCAAGAGGAGCCTCACAACAGCCGGATGCCCAGCAGTAAGGGAACCACCCCAACTATGCAGATCTGATGGCAACCAAAAGCGTCCAGATGGTATCACCCTTCAAGCCTGGACAGACGGCAAGCAGGTGGTGTGGGACTACACATGTGCATCTACCTTGGCTGATACCTATCTCCAGTACACCAGGGAGGAAGGAGGGGCTGCTGCCACCTTCAGGGAGTCCCAGAAGTCGAGAAAATATGGAGAACTTGCCCATCATTATATGTTTGTTCCCATAGGCTCAGAGACCCTTGGCTCATGGGGAAAGAGTGCATCTAAGTTCCTCAAGGAGCTGGGCAAAAGACTCAACAGGGTAACTAGGGATCCCAGGGCAGCTAGTTTTCTGTTCCAGCGACTCAGCGCTGCTGTTCAGAGGGGTAATGCATGCTGTATTCTGGGCACGCGCACCAGCTCGGAAGAGCTGGATGAGATTTTCGCATTATAATCAGTGACAAAGATGTAACAATATGTACTAGACATGTATCTCTCACCTCGTGTACTGTATATGCCATCTTTATATCAACAATGTATCTCTCAAATCTTTGTATATATATATATATATATATATATATATATATATATATATATGTGGGTAAAGGAGGTTTTGTGTGCGAGGGGCTTGGACTTCCAGCAAGCATGCGTGAGCGTGTTAGATAGGAGCGAATGGAGACAAATGGTTTTTAGGACTTGACGTGATGTTGGATTCAGGGAAACCGGCAGGCCGAACTTGAGTCCTGGAGATGGGAAGTACAGTGCCGGCACGCTAAAGGAGTGTAATGAGGCAGTTTTATAACTGTAGTGTAAGCATGCCTCTGGCAAGACAGTGATGGAGTGAATGATAAAAGTTTTTCTTTTTCGGGCCACCCTGCCTTGGTGAGAGACGGCCAGTGTGTTTAAATATATATATATATATATATATATATATATATATATATATATATATATATATATATATATATATATATATATATATATATATATATATATATATATATATATATATATATTATATATAATATATATTTATATATATATGTATTATATATATATATAGTATATATATGAAACAACCACAGGGAGTAGAATGATAGCTCTAGGCCTGTGTTGCATCAACACATCATCAGGAGCTTGCAAAATTGCAGTAAAGAGGAGGAGTTCTAGCAAATAACGTTCCCAGTAAAGCCTGTCCTCCTCCTCTTTCTGAAATTTTGCAAGCTCCTGATGATGTGTTGATTGCAACACGAGAGGCCTAGAGCTATCATTCTATACCCCGTGGTTGTTTTGCATCTTGTATCGCTTGTTTGCGTTTTGATATATATATATTTATATAATATATATATATATATATATATATATATATATATATATATATATATATATATATATATATATATATATATATATGTGAAACAGAAACCTGAAACTGTTTTACATGATGGTAGGATTGCTGGTGTCTTTTTCTGTCTCATAAACACGCTGGATAACAGGTATATCTAGCTACTTCTACTTACACTTTAGGTCACACTACACTGGCATACACATGCATATATATACATACACACATCTAGGTTTTCTTCTTTTCTTAATAGCTCTTGTTCCTTTTATTTTCTCTATTGTCCATGGGGAAGTGGAAAAGAATCTTTCCTCCGTAAGCCATGCGTGTCGTATGAGGCGACTAAGATGCCGGAGCAATGGGCTAGTAACCCCTTCTCCTGTACAAATCTACTAAAACGAGAAGAAGAAAAACTTTATAAAATTGGGTTGTCTGAATGTGCGTGGATGTAGTGCGGATGATAAGAAAGAGATGATTGCCGATGTTATGAATGAAAAGAAGTTGGATGTCCTGGCCCTAAGCGAAACAAAGCTGAAGGGGGTAGGCGAGTTTCAGTGGGGAGAAATAAATGGGATTAAGGAAGGAGTATCTGAGAGAGTTAGAGCTAAGGAAGGGGTAGCAATAATGTTGAAGGATCAGTTATGGAAGGAAAAGAGGGAATATAAATGTGTAAATTCAAGGATTATGTGGATTAAAATAAGGGTCGGATGCGAAAAGTGGGTCATAATAAGCGTGTATGCACCTGGAGAAGAGAGGAGTGTAGAGGAGAGAGAGAGATTTTGGGAGATGTTAAGCGAATGTATAGGAACTTTTGAACCAAATGAGAGAGTAATTGTGGTAGGGGACCTAAATGCTAAAGTGGGAGAAACATGCAGAGAGGGTGTAGTAGGTAAGTTTGGGGTGCCAGGTGTAAATGATAATGGGAGCCCTTTGATTGAACTTTGTATAGAAAGGGTTTAGTTATAGGTAATACATATTTTAAGAAAAGAGGATAAATAAGTATACAAGATATGATGTAGGGCGTAATGACAGTAGTTTGTTGGACTATGTATTGATAGATAAAAGACTGTTGAGTAGACTTCAGGATGTACATGTTTATAGAGGGGCTACAGATATATCAGATCACTTTTTAGTTATAGCTACAGTGGGAGTAAAAGGTAGATGGGATACAAGGAAAATAGAATCAGTAAGTAAAAGAGAGGTGAAGGTTTATAAACTAAAAGAGGAGGCAGTTAGGGTAAGATATAAACAACTATTGGAGGATAGATGGGCTAGTGAGAGTGTAGGCAATGGGGTCGAAAATGTATGGGGTAGATTTAAAAATGTAGTGTTAGAGTGTTCAGCAGAAGTTTGTGGTTACAGGCGAGTGGGTGCGGAGGGAAGAGGAGCGATTGGTGGAATGATGATGTAAAGAGAGTAGAAAGGGGAGAAAAGTTAGCATATGAGAGGTTTTTACAAAGTAGAAGTGATGCAAGGAGGGAAGAGTATATGGAGAGAAAAGAGAGGTTAAAAGAGTGGTGAAGCAATGTAAAAGAGAGCAGATGAGAGAGTGGGTGAGATGTTATCAGCAAATTTTGTTGAAAATAAGAAAAAGTTTTGGAATGAGATTAATAAGTTGAGGAAGCCTAGAGAACAAATGGATTTGACAGTTAAAAATAGGAGAGGAGAGTTATTAAATGGAGAGTTAGAGGTATCGGGAAGATGGAGAGAATATTTTGAGGATTTGTTAAATGTTGATGAAGACAGGGAAGCTGTGATTTCGTGTGTAGGGCAAGGAGGAATAACATCTTGTAGGAGTGTGGAAGAGCCAGTTGTGGGTGTAGGGAAGTTCGTGAGGCAGTGGGTAGAATGAAAGGGGTAAGGCAGCTGGGATTGATGGGATAAAGATAGAAATGTTAAAAGCAGGTGGGGATATAATTTTGGAGTGGTTGGTGCTATTATTTAATAAATGTATGGAAGAGGGTAAGGACCTAGGGATTGGCAGAGAGCGTGTATTGTTCCTTTGTATAAAGGCAAAGGGACAAAAGAGAGTGCAAAAATTATAGGGAATAAGTCTGTTGAGTGTACCTGGTAAAGTGTATGGTAGAGTTATTATTGAAAGAATTAAGAGTAAAACAGAAAGCAGGATAGCAGATGAACAAGGGGCTTTAGGAAAGGTAGGGGTGTGTAGCCAAGTGTTTACAGTGAAACATATAGGTGAACAGTATTTGGATAAGGGTAAAGATGTTTTTGTGGCATTTATGGATTTGGAAAAGGCGTATGATAGGGTAGATAGGGGGCAATGTGGCAGATGTTGCAGGTGTATGGAATAGGAGGAAGGTTACTGAAAGCAGTGAAGAGTTTTATGAGGATAGTGAGGCTCAGGTTAGAGGTGTAGGAGGGAAGGGACTATTTCCCAGTAAAAGTGGGCCTTAGACAAGGATGTGTGATGTCACCGTGGTTGTTCAATATATTTATAGATGGGGTTGTAAGAGAAGTGAATGCGAGGGTCTTGGCAAGAGGTGTTGGGCTAAAAGATAAAGAAGCAAATACAAAGTGGGAGTTGTCACAGTTGCTTTTTGCTGATGACACTGTGCTTTGGGAGATTCTGAAGAGAAGTTGCAGAGGTTGGTGGATGAATTTGGTAGGGTGTGTAAAAGAAGAAAATTGAAAGTGAATATAGGAAAGAGTAAGGTGATGAGGATAACAAAAAGAATAGGTGACGAAAGATTGGATATCAGATTGGAGGGAGAGAGTATGGAGGAGGTGAATGTATTCAGATATTTGGGAGTGGACATGTCGGCGGATGGGTCTGTGAAGGATGAGGTGAATCATAGAATTGATGAGGGGAAAAGGGTGAGTGGAGCACTTCGGAGTCTGTGGAGACAAAGAACCTTGTCCATGGAAGTAAAGAGGGGAATGTATGAGAGTATAGTTATACCAACGCTCTTATATGGGTGTGAAGTATGGGTGATGAATGTTGCAACGAGGAGAAGGCTGGAGGCAGTGGAGATGTCATGTCTGAGGTCAATGTGTGGTGTGAATATAATGCAGAGAATTCGGAGTTTGGAAATTAGGAGGAGGTGCGGGATTACCAAAACGATTGTCCAGAGAGCTGAGGAGGGTTGTTGAGGTGGTTTGGACATGTAGAGAGAATGGAACGAGACAGAGTGACTTCGAGAGTGTATAAATCTGTAGTGGAGGGAAGGCGGTAGGGGTCGGCCTAGGAAAGGTTGGAGGGAGGGGTAAAGGAAGTTTTGTGTGCGAGGGGCTTGGATTTCCAGCAAGCATGTGTGAGCGTATTTGATAGGAGTGAATGGAGGCATATGGTTTTTAATACTTGACGTACTGTTGGAGTGTGAGCAAAGTAACATTTATGAAGGGATTCAGGAAACCGGCAGGCCGGACTTGAGTTCTGGAGATGGGAAGTACAGTGCCGGCACTCTGAAGGAGGGGTGTAAATGTTGCAGTTTTATAACTGTAGTGTAAAGCACCCTTCTGGCAAGACAGTGATGGAGTGAATGATGATGAAAGTTTTTCTTTTCGGGCCACCCTGCCTTGGTGGGAATCGGCCGATGTGTAATAAAAAAAAAAAATATATATATATATATATATATATATATATATATATATAATATATATATATATATATATATACGTATATATATATATATGAACACTGCACACTGCCACACACCAGTTGCCTCTGTCTTGATGCACGCTACTGGAACACTGCACACTGCAACACACCTAGCGTCGTTTGTGCTTTGTTCTTGTAGGATTGGGTAGTCCTGTAGTTTAAGGCGTCATGTGGTTCTCGCTCACAATGATGGGCCAGTACAACATGGGTTCGAACCCTGGCTAGCGCCTTATATATAGAAATTTGTATATGAGCTAGCTGCAGTGGGTTATTGGTCTATATTATATGTTGTTATTATAAATATATATATATATATATATATATATATATATATATATATATATGTCGTGCCGATTAGGTAAAACTGGTCAATTAGGAAGAACTCACTTAAAATTAAGTACTTTCTAAAATTTTCTCTTATACGTTTAAAGATATATTTTTTTCATTTATGTTACAACAAGCGCCTAACCCAACTAAATATGTTTTAGATACGTTAACATTAATTTAATAATAAACAAACACAATGAAATATATTTTTTTCGTTATGTTCAGAATCATTTTGGCGAAATTATTGCATACACAAATTTTCACTTGTCTTATATGGCAAGGTGAGCGTTGCTATTTAAGCCAAAATCGCAAGTTTTACCTAATCGGCACGACATATATATATATATATATATATATATATATATATATATATATATATATATATATATATATATATATACATACACATAGAGAGAGAGAGAGAGAATGACAAAGTTAGAAGTTTGGATAAATGAGTGGATGAAGGCTATAAGAGACGGTGGAACAAACAAGAACAATAGTGGGTTGTGTCAAGTGCGTGACTACTACTCACTATATAGATTTTGATAATTACAAACTATTCTTTACATTTGATTAAGTGACGAATTATAGAATCAAACGTAACTGCATAAGTTTCAAAGTTTAATTTATTCGAACAGGCAATTTAATTTTAACATGATAATTCATACCTAAGCCAATATTAACGTTAGCTAAGCATGAGGTGATCAGGTCATGGTATGAAGCAGCGAGGCTTTCCTTGATCCAGTTCCAGCTGATGAAGCCATGTGTCAAGGTGCAATGATACTAGGTCATACTTCACAAATTTTCACGTGACATCACACGGATGAGCGTCCACCATATTGACGGTCAAGCATATGCCACAGTAATACTGTGTTTACTGTCATGTTTCACAACAAAACAGTGCTTATTTGAAGAATTCTGAGATGCTTAACACCTGCTGTGCCGTGGGTTGCTCAAAGAGTTGGCGGAAAGGAATCTCGTTGTATCACATTCCTAGTTACAATACCCTTCACGGGAGGTGCTTTGACGTCAGTGTGAGGCTTTATAGCCAACGAACTAGGTCAATCCTCCCTTTCCTTGGATAGATTGCCTCCAGTTTCCCAGGCATTATATGATCCATAATATTCGGTAAGCTGTGTCATGATATATTAAAGGGACCATGCACCAGGTGCCTTTAATTGCTAATCGTGCCGCAAGTACTTTATCATTCCTCTTGGGTATCGCTTGAAAAGGAGGTGCCTACAAGGAACGTCTAACCGCAAAAGGATGGCAAGTCCCCCCAATCCTTCCTCTGTCCTCCCAGTTTGCTCTATAAATAAATAATAGAAAGGCACAATACAGACTGGAACAATACACAAATAACTCGAATCTGATTATTATAATCATGGGGAGAGCTAAACCCGTAGGATTATACAGCGCATATGGGAGGGGATGGAAGGTATTCAGGCTCAATTCAGGGAACCGGAGCACAGATCCAATTCCCAAGACCAAGAGCCCCTCACCAGCGTCAAGGAACCTCCCATGAGGGAAACTCAAATCTGAGATCCCCGAGAACTTAATATCTATTGGTTAGTGCTGCATAATTCGTCTGTGGCACAACCTGATGGGTTAAAGCCTACTGATCCCGAAATAAGGATATTCCAGAAGTAGCCGAGACTGTGGCTCTGCGTATGTCAAAGTGAGGTTGAGAGCTAACATTATATGACTCCCTGGAACACAATTTATATGTTGGCCGTTCAGCAACACGAGGGGCTTCCGTGTATAGGACAAGTCCTTGATGTTTATTTGTGCGTCCCATTACAAAAATAGCAAGACAGAGAGAGAGAGAGAGGGATAATTATATTCCTCTGGCATGAGTAAAATTCACTACACTTTTCACAGCGTACCTTATTACGTCACGACAGCTGAGCATACTCATAAGGCTCTACTCAAAACACCTCTTGCACCTAACAACCTGAAATATGTAAGTGGGACCAGGAACTACATATTCAGGAAGGGACCCGTCTGTGAGAAATTATGTGCGTGAGGTTCACAGGTACTGACCTGAATTCTTACATGCATATAATTTGGGTCAGGTACAACTAAAATAAAAATTACAATTACTGATGTTAGTTGTACCTCTGAAGGGTAGGTGGGACTTTAGGTACAGTGGGTCACAGCACTGTACCTTCGATGCCCACCTACTCAACCACACTCATTTAAAGTTGGACCTACAATATACATAAAAAATTATGAAGGTAAATTAGGTGTGGACTGTATATTTAATAATATTGAATGAAATTCCCGAATTGGATAATTAGACTACAACATTTATAATGATTATTTCATTTAACATTCACCAGTTATATGAATATAACTTTTTATAAGTGACTTACCATATTTATTGTTGATATATCACATCCTAACGCTTCCCTAACAAATAGCTAACATATATTGGTCAATTCTGCGAACTACTTAAAGAGTAAGTGTACATTACAGGTGTTGTGCTGCCCAGAAAATTTGGCGTCTCCCTATATTCCACATTTCTGCCTTATTTTAGTTGCTTCCGATGAAATTTTATAAAGTACACAAACCCACGATGTTTACTTATGTCTTGATCCGAATTTAGTCGTTACACACAATTTCGGCGTCCATGACGCTTGGTTTCTTCAACACTATGTACAACTATTACTACTCCGCCATTTTTATTACGTCTCTCCCGACGAAGTTCCCTGCGGTGCTGGTTACCCCCCTTCACTCGAAATTTCTCGAAAATCAAACCAACACCACATATTAATGAACATTTATTATATTATTTAATTTTATGCATTCTAAATTTAGGAAAATTATAAAAAAATTCCACACCGTCATAATGCGGGAGCACCAACATCGATGTGGCTGCAGCTGAGACAGTTGTTGTCAAGTGGATGGACTGGAGGCTTCTGTTGTCTTCTTCAAATATTTTGCTTCATGATAAGCATCCTCTTTCTCTGACCTGCAGCAGCTTTCCTTAGATGAGTAAATTCACAGCGTGGTGAGGGGTATGGATGTGCACGTAATGAAGGCAGCTGGTGTGTGGCAGTGAACCCCGCCATTACTCACCACCTGGATGACGTTCACAGCAACTCTACAATTCTCTTCTAATTACTACTTAATCCTCCCCACAGTATCACTAACCGTGCAGGAAATACAGAAGTTAGAGGCTATACTCAAGAGTTATCTGCACTTTTCACGAACAAAATGGCCAAAAAGTGCCTTAGTGATTAGTTTCTCAACCTTTATAATGATTAGTTAAAGGGATTAACAGCCTATCACTACATGAGGGTTCACGTAACCTTTTCACCATCAGACATGAATAATTTAATTCCTAAAACAGATAAAAGTAAACTCTCAGCATACATATACACTGAGAGAAATACAGGTGTACATACATCCTGTTCCTCCTTACTTGGTAGTTTTTATCACAGCGAATGAAAAAGTGATGTTTGACCGGCAGTGTGATGTACAACACTGGAGGAGACACCAATCTTACAAGATGACTGCTCCTTGATGGACACCTCTACTTCATATTTTTTACTTACTACTGATAGTACCCATTTAAAATAAATAAAAAATAAATATATATATATATATATATATATATATATATATATATATATATATATATATATATATATATATATATATATATATATATATATATATATATATATATATACGTATATATTTGAGCTTCTAACATAACAGTAGCTGGATTTCGATGGACTATAACTAGAGTATTATGGTTAAATTTAGCGTAAACAGATTTTTGATGCAGTAAATCAACTGCATGGAATATGTTTCTTTTAACTTTTGAAAAGTGTACGACCAGGAGGAGATCCAAGGTAAACAAAGCAGTGTCAGCTGGGTCCCTGAAACATTGTGAATATTAACTTAGTTGACTCGAAAATATAACTAAATTTGATGATTAAGACACATGTGTAATAGTTGGGTATCTTCATTGTTGAAACGTTTTGCCTACACAGTAGGCTTCTTCAGTCAAATAAAGAGGCAGCAGGTGTAGTAGTGGATTGAAGGTAATGTAATCAGTTCATCAACCTTGGAGACAGTATTTGAGGTGGTCAGTACCTCAGCCTGTAGAAGAGTTCAGCTACCATGTAGCTACTAAAGCACGGGTACCATGTAGCTGAACTCTTCTCCACGCTGAGGTGCTGACCTGTTGCCTCTGTATTGACTAAAGAAGCCTAATGTGTAGGCGAAACGTTTCATCAACAAAGATACCCAACTGTTGCACATGTGTCTTAATCATCAACTTGTTGGTATTTTATACCATTTTCAACAGAACTAAACTTATGACTTTCTCACCGTCGATGTATCATGCTGTGACATAGAAAATCTGAACCTACGATAACGTTTTTAGTTATACATGTAGCGAAAAGAGTCGCAGTTTCCTCGTGTAACCTTCAGTCTACAGAAAACACTGGCGAATATCTCTCTCTTAAATTTAATCCTTTACTGTGAAAATGAATAAGTTAAATAAATCCATGAATGTAAAACCACCCATGATGCATATACCTAGGATTGGCATTCATTTTACCACGGTAAGTGTTAGTATTTGACTTTATGACTCGATCAGTCTTCTTTACACAAATATAAATCCTTCGTTTTAGAAACGGGAAGCAAACCGTAATTATTACATTGTATACTTGCAAATTAAGTACTGAACTGAAATGTAAGTATAAACAAATTCGTGATAAATGTGTTTACCAAGGAGTCTTGAAATTTTGTGGTTATCTAATTTTAAGACATACGTGGATTAGTTTCTTCCATTTGTTTAAGGAATTTACCTGCATTTTTTTCATTGCAAAATAGTTCTAAACATTGTGTAATAGTCATGGACAAGCGCATATGTATGTATGTATGTATGTATGTATATATATATATATATATATATATATAGTTAACACACCGGCTGTCTCCCACTGAGATAGGGTGACCCGAAAAAGAAGAAACATTTCCACCATTCACTCTATCACTGTCTTGCCCGAGGCGAGCCGATACTACAGTTTAGATGCTCCTCCTTACTGCAAATATTCCCACCTCTCCTTCAGAGTACAAGCACTCAAGTCCGGCTAATCGGTTTTCCTAAATCCCTTCACAAATGTTACCTTGTTCACACTCCAACAGTTCGTCAAATCCCAAAAGCCATTTGCTTCCACTCCTATCTAACACGCATGCTGTAAATTTATTATTACAAAACATTCAATTGACATTAATTATTATAAAAAAAACATGAAGGAAGAAACAGCGTTTTGTAAAAAAAATTAGGGTTAAGCTACTGATACTCGGTGATTATATCAAAGAACATTAAATAAGACCGGAACTTTACACGGGGTGTAGGATTATATCCAATGTAATCATTATTTATTTGTCAGTTGGTAGCTGAGAGTAATGTAATTGAACGGTGATAGGGAGGGGGTTTGCCTTGATGCTAATGATGGTCTCTTGATCCAAGAAACTGCAATTATCCTCTCTTCGGATCAAACCTGATCACCTCTAATTCCTCAGGCGCTGTATAACACTTGCGGGTTTGGCGCTTCCCCATGAATAAAGCAAGCCTCATACCACAGTGTATATGCACTCTGCAGGACTTTAATCGATAATTAAGATATAACAAGGTTAACAACGTTGCATTGAAAAAATTTGTCTTCATTAGAGCTATCACTCAGTAAGCTGAATTCAAAGAACAAGAACACAAGAATGAAGGAATACTGCAGCAGGTTCCTACTGGGTAAACAGGTTCATCTCACACCCACTCATGTACCCATCCAACCTAATAAAAGAAAAATATAGATATATACAAGACGAGACCAGCATCTAAATGTCAATACAAGTGTGTATAAATTGTATGTAGATGTAAGAAAATTTAATATCGAGGACTTCGATTATTATAATCATGGGGAAACGCTAAACCTGTAGGGATTATATAGCGCCTGGTTAATGGGAGGCAATCAGGTTTGATCTAAGGAAGCTCCGACTCCTTGGATAGAGAGCCTCTTTACAAGGCATTTCTTGTAGACAATCACTATTTTGTTTATATATTTATCTTCTAAAGCAATATCAACATGACTCTACTGAACAATGTTATTTATAATTTTTTTCTCACAGAATCATAGTGAACTTATTCAGCAGCTGAAGGACACGTTTCGCTTCGGACAACGTCACCTGGACATCCCTATCTCAGGAGAAGTCTCCAACATAGTCCTCAAACAGCTACGAAGATTCTGTTCACACAACTGTTATAGTTTTAATCGCTTTTTTATAACTACTTCGGTAAGTTTGTAGGGTAAATATTTGTAGAGTATATATATATATATTAATAATATATAGAGAGGTACTAGCTCTAGAACTTTACTGGGAACCCTCATCCTCAGAGAAGACAATAAACGTACCTCAGGGGAAACTCAAGGTTCTCCCCGGAGCTGTTTGAATATTTTCTTTTCCTACCACCCCCTATATTTTATATTCTATATGAACTTTATTAATAGACAGAATACATTGACAGAAAACACAAACGTGAATACATTGGTACAATATATCCGAAACCGGACGCGAGCCCAGTATGCAGCATGCATTTCCCCTCTGGATGGCCACGCTGAGGCACTGGAATATGAAAGTGGCTGCCTTTGGGTCCCTGGTGGTGTTGATGAGTCTGGAACCCGGTTCTTTAAGGAAATGTGTGGCATTTTTTCCCCATGATCCAAGGTCTCTGATCCCACTAGGACAAATTGATACTGTTGGCTTATGTCCATGTACTTTCCGATCTTGTACTCCTCCCTGTGATCAGCAGCTCCTCCCTGTCGCCCGACACTGTGATGAATGTAGGTGTCAGCCAGCGTCGGCTGGCTAAGAGCTTGCCATTCTTCCAAGGATAGATGGTGATCCCATCGGGGCAGTTTGCTGGGTTGTGGGTATTATTGGCTGCTAGTGATCGGGGCTCTCTCTCGGCTGGGCATCCAGCTGTAGCAAGAATTCCCTTTATGATGTCATTGACTTCACTGTGTCTTGCATGCCAGCTCTTGGTTTTGGAACAGTTAAGACCATGTAGACCATATTGGTCGGCTTGCGCATCGCCGCAAATGCACGTATATTTCGTGTGAATTGGGGCAGCAAGGCGCAGAGGCACTGCAATACGGAGGGTCTTAGGGTCGAGGCGTGTTCCCATTGCCGAAATGGGAACTGTTTGGAGGAAGTCCCCAGAGTGATATGCACTCACAGCTTGGAGACGGGCAGTCTCCCTGTCTGATGTTACAGCCCTAAGCATGTTGGCAAGCACCTTTTCAGAGATGAGGCCATCCCAACTTGACTGTAGGCCAGTGCTGCACTAGGTTTTGGTGCTGGAGCAGGAAGAGTCTCCCATTCAGTGATGGCACTGGCGTAGCTAGGGTCCTGTATTCCTGTTGAGTTACTGAGGTTGTCAGGAAGAATTTGTTTTATTAACTCATTTGATGCTATGGAAGAAGATAGGAAAGCTAGTAGGGCAATCTGGGAGGATTTGCGTATTCCCAGCCCCCGAACCCTGACCGGAAGTGAGGCTTGCAACCACTGTCCATCTTCGAGGGAAAGATTCAATACACTCTCTAGCTTGGATTTAAGGAGAGAGTCATATTCCTTGAGTTTCGGACTGCTGAAGGCTGGGAAGCATCTCAGGAAGTAGGTAAGTTTTGGGATTGACAGGCACCTGGTGAGTAGGTAGAAGGCATCATGTGTATCGGTGTTTCATCCTGCCTTTCATCGTCCTTAGGTCTGAGATTTTTTTTTCTAGGATCAGATCGATGGCATTGGGCCCAAGAGGAGCACCAAGGAGAGTGCTATTGGCTGGATCAATGACTTATGCTCCTGGTAAAACAGTACTAATATTCTGGATCATCTGTCGATTGGTAGAAACTATTTCACATTTGATGGGGTTTAAAGATAGGCCATGTCTTTAATTTTTCTGATGTCTTCTAGGAGAGATTCTGTAGTGCCAGCTAGGGTACCATCATCAAAGAACCAGATATTGAACTCACTGGAAAGCGCTTCTGTGACTTCCTTGATGACCAGACAGAATAGAAAGGGGGCGAGAGGGTCCCCCTGTTGCACACTCTCACACGAATCAATTTCATGGTCCCCAAACAATAGTTTAGAAGTGTTACACTTCCAAGTCTTTAAACAACTTCAATTTGGGTACTTTCCTTTTTAGTTTAGAGCATAACAATTTTTAGAGAGTTTGAGGGATAATAATGAAGATACGAGCAGCCGTGAAGTACTTACAGTGAGATCGGGCGTGGTCAGTCGAGTGATTTCAACCTGTGGCCGGAGCCTAGCATTACACCTCTCACCGGGTGGAAAAAGGAGGGAGGTATAGCAGCAGCTAGACACTCACCCCACCTCAACAAGCAAACTACCATTCAACCATCACTCTACATACCTTCACACTTTCATCACTCCTATCTATGGACTTTTCCCTCACATAGGCATCAGGTGTCCTGTTGTTGGCATTTGCCCGGTGGGTATTTGTCGCCCTAGGGGGGAGACGGACGAGGTTGTCATCTCTAGGGAATTCATTTATTGCCCTAATAACATATGTTGCTAGTGACTTGTCCCTTCTTGGTGGGACAGCCAAACAGACATTGCCAAATAGCAATAGGTTGTGCCAGGGTCCGTTGTTTGTAGGAGCATCGTTCACTTTCTTCAAGAGGTCAGCGAATTTGCTAGCAGCTTGAGGGCGAGCTGCTTTGGGAATGTGTGTCAGCATCCTGGTGAAGTCAGGGTAGCTGTCAGCTCTGTCTGCTGGGAAGGGCTGTTGGTTGTTCCCATTTGGAGCTCTCCTGGAGCCTAGACATCCATTGTGTGCACAGATGTTGCCAGTTGAGGGATTGAGTGCACATTTCCTGTGGCACACCTGGCAGATGCCTCGTGGACGGATTCCACGGCATTGGCTCTGTCTTGCAGATTCCTGGGAACCCGGCACTTCTTGTGACATTGCTGACATCGTGGGGGTGGGAGGGCGCCAGCTGTGGAATAACGGGTGAAGGACAGCATGGATGCATGAGGGATGAAGCTGGGGGTAGTGAGAGTAATTGGTGGGGCACTAAACGGCAACACTCTTGCTCAGGAAGTCAGTAGGCCTAGACCGGGATTTCGGGAGGGGACCAGGGATGGGGGCGAAGGGAGTGGCCCTATTTGTTCACTAAAGATGCACTTCACTGATTAACTTTTGCTAATTGTTATACACTTATTATTCCATTTAGAAAAAACCCTCGCCATTTGGCACACTAATCACCATGTTCTCACTGTTAACCGAGGTGTTCTTCTGTTCAGCATCCAATGACGGAGTCGTGAGCGACCACTCCCCCCCCCCAACCCCGACCGAACACAGAGGGCAAATAAACCTCCTCCACACCTCCGCTAGGATCCCCTCAAGACCATCACTACTCCCCAACTCCCCACATGCATACTGCACTTTCACTGATACAGAAGCAACAGTCTGATGCAGAGGATTGTCACGACTCTGTAATCTCAGGTGGATACTCACGAGGATGTCTGCCGAAACTGGCCCTTGTAAACCATGTAAGTTTATTCAGGTATACACAGATACAGTTACATAGATTATCATACATAGCAGCATATGTGTAGAGACCTAGGATAACCTAAAAAAATCAGACAGAGTGACTTATTTCCATTGGGGTCCATGTTGGTTCTTCGTTTACACAAAAAATGTATGGAGCATCACAAACTGGCTCCGTCCCTCCACACCGGCAGGCGTGGGGGGGCTGGGAGTACGAAAATCCTCCCAGATTGCCCTACCAGCTTTCCTATCCTCTTCCATAGCATCAAACGAGCTAATAAAACAAATTCTTCTGGACAACCTCAGTGATTCAGCAGGAATGCAAGACCCTAGCTACGCCAGTGCCATCACTGAATGGGAGACTCTTGCTGCTCCAGCACCAAAACCTAGTGCAGAACTGGCCTACAGACAGTCAAGCTGGGATGGCCCCATCACTGAAAAGATGCTTGCCAACATGCTTAGGGCTGTAACATCAGACAGGGAGACTGCCTGTCTCCTAGCTGTGAGTGCACATCACATGGGGACTTCCTCCAAACAGTTCCCATTTCGGCAATGGGAACATGCCTCGACCCTAAGACCCTCCGCATTGCAGTGGCTCTGCACCTTGCTGCCCCAATTCACATGGGATATATGTGTATTTGCGGCGATGCGCAAGCCGACCAATATGGTCTACATGGTCTAAACTGTTCCAAAACCAAGGGCTGGCATGCAAGACACAATGAAGTTAACGACATCATAAAGAGAACCCTTGCTTCAGCTGGATACCCAGCAGAGAGAGAGAGCCCCGATCACTAGCAGCCAACAATATCCACAACCCAGCAAACCGCCCCGACGGGATCACCATCTATCCTTGGAAGAATGGCAAGCTCTTAGCATGGGACTATACCTGTGTGTCGACACTGGCTAACACCTTCATCCATCACAGTGTCGGGCGACAGGGAGGAGATGCTGACCAAAGGGAGGAGTACAATATCGGCCAGTACAGGGACATAAGCCAACAGTATCAATTTGTCCCAGTGGGATCAGAGACTTTGGGAGCGTGGGGAAAGAATGCAACACGTTTCCTTAAAGAACTGGGTTCCAGACTAATCGACACCACCAGGGACCCAAGGGCAGCCACTTTCATGTTCCAGCGCCTCAGCATGGCCATCCAGAGGGGAAATGCATGCTGTGTACTGGGCTCGCGTCCGGCTTCAGAGGAGCTGGAGGAGATTCATAATCTTTGATATATTGTATCATTGTATTCATGTTCATGTTTGTGTTTTCTGTCAATTTATTCTGTCTATTTATAAAGCACTCATATAACATATATAGGGGGAGAACCTCGAGTTTTCCCTGAGGTACGTTTATCGTCTTCTGAGGATGAGGGTCCCCAGTAAAGTTCTAGAGGTGGTACCTCCCTATTATATATATATATATATATATATATATATATATATATATATATATATATATATATATATATATATATATGATTACAAAATAATAATTCTTATATGTAAAGATAAGTAGATATCTATAATAAATAATTATAATCATATATAATTTTGAGAAGAAAGGGAGGAAGAGAAAGCATGCAAGAGAAAGGTGGGTTTGTTGTAGGTTATAAAGAATGTTTGTATCGTAAGATGTATAGTTCGTTACTACTGTAACTTGTTCAGCTATCAAAACTTTACGGGCCAGTCTTTGGACCCATTATGTACCTTTGTAATGGTTTGACTACCGCCCACAGGAAAGGTATCGGGTGCATAATAAAAGATGTTAAACTAAAAGGTGTACTAGGATAGAATAATGTTTATACTTCCTCGAGCGCCTTAATGAGACTGAAACACATTATTATTATAATTATTATTATTGTATCTGTATTGTTGAAATTGCTACTAATTGTATTTAATGTTTTATGTTATGGGTATATTGTTTAGCTGTGACTTTAATAATAATAATAATAATGGTTTATTTATGCGTTTATACATATATTGTTGCTGTATGCTTACGATAAACGTTTCTCTTTATCGATTTTTAGATACCAGTGCCAGTAAATTTAAACGATGCTCTGAAACTTATTCACGATTTCTACGAGCGCCTAGACAAGACCCCGGTTGACGTCCTCTACTTGGAAAATCCTGTGGGACTTGAGGGTATGTTGACGATACATGTCTTCTCATTCTCTCACACTTCATAAAAAATTATTTTGCTAATAAGATATAGATTTTCAAGTATTAATATATAGAACACTTTTAACAGGTAGCGACCCACTGACCATCTTCGAAAGCCTTAGATACGGGACGTATTGGGACGTGCTAGACGAGGGCGACATCTTCAGACGCGACGAGGATACCGGTTCCTTATGTGTCGTACCTGACATACTACAGAACCTGTGGGCCGTCTGGGATTACCTTGCTAGATACGTTAGTAACTGCTGGAGTTTTGTGTAACGAGCCATGCTTTGCTGTAAGCCATGCTTGTCGTAAGAGGTGACTAAAATGCCGGGAGCAAGAGGCTAGTAACCCCTTCTCCTGTATAAATTACTAAATTTAAAAAGAAAAACTAAAGTTTTTCTTTTAAGGTCACCCTGCCTTGGTGGGATCAATGCCTGCACTCTAAATGATGTGTAAATGATGGTGAAAGTATTTCTTTTGTTCACTCTGCCTCGGTGGGAGACGGCCGTCGTGTTGAATATATATATATATATATATATATATATATATATATATATATATATATATATATATATATATATGAGCAGGAAGTACTTCCGTCACATCCTGTGATGTGACTAATTTTTTACCGGATGGACAAGAAAGGGGAGAGGGGGTGTTGGTGTAGGTGTGGGATGTTACATAAAAACCTTGATAACTTTTTCAGGTATATAACACCTGTTAGAGGCACTGGTAATATTGGTCTAGGTATGTGGCATTAACTGGGGTGGTCCAGGTACGGGGAATTAAATAGGGACTTAAGTGAATCACTTGTAGATTTGTTCCCCACAGGGTATATACACCAAGAGATGTATATATCTTCCCCTAGAGGAGGTACCTTGATGCTGGTGAGGGGCTCTTGAATTGGATCTATCCTCCCTTTCCTTGGGTCATACTTGACATGACCCGCAATGGGTTTAATACTTCCTAAATGTAATAATAATAATAATAATAATAATCAATATACATTTGCTGTTAAAAGCGACATCTAAACTGTCGTATCTGCGCACCACTATCAAGACAGTCATATCTTACCTACGAGACTATAGAGGTCAGTTTACTACCAGTATTGTGTGTATCATCTCCCTTATGATCTTAGGACACGAAAAAGTGTTCACTTCTAGAAAAGTAGTGTGGAGAAAGTTGAATATCCCATCTTATGATGTGACATAATTTTTGAGCAGATGGAGCAGTAAGGCAGGGAAAGGTGTGGGTCAAGTGAACATACTATAAGCTGCGCGGGACAGTCACTCATCTCAACAACTTCCATCCACATTAACAGTAATTTTCCACTTGCTATCCCTTGGAAGTCCTGGTATATAAACTGACGTGTCCTGGTATATACACTCTATGATCTCTGTTACGGATTTTGCAAGTGAAAGTATACTGCATGTATACTGTCACTTGCAGGTCCTGGAATACTAATCATATGTATACGCTCACTTATATGTCTTCGTATGTAAACTATTTATGCAGTCATCCTTGCAGGTCCTGGGATGTAAACTGGCTCACAATCTTGGCCTCAAAAACTTCTCACAAACTCAGATTGAAAAACTCCTGGAAGGTAGGGAGGCCTCCAATTTTTTTTTTACAATTCATATTGCTAACCTTCTTCAAGAGAGAGAGAGGGAGAGAGGTGCCTTGATACTGCTGAAGGGCTTTTGATCCAAGGCAGCTTCAGTATTCACTTACTGTATGTCACTTGTTAAAAAAATTCAGAACCTGTGAAGACTAGGTTATTGGTTAGCATTGTAAATTGACAAACGAAACGCCAAGCCGGTTGTTGGTCATTTAGCGCAATCTGGTGGAGGCTCGATCCTCCGTCTCCTAATCCCACAATAAAGCTGCTACCTCATATGTTCGTGTTGCACTAAGAGAGACTTGACATCTTTGTGTATCAGTTCCAGGACACACACGTACAGCCTTTCTGTGAATTTTGGCCTCAGTCAAAACCGGCTTTCCTCTTTTTTTAAATTCTTATGAGATATCAGGTGTCTTTTTGAGACATCAAGTGTTTTTTTTTATAAATTAGGTACCTTTATAAAAATCAGGTACTTTTTTAGAAATCAGAACTTTTTAGAAATCAGGCATCTTTTATAGAAATCAGGCCTTATTTTAGAAATCAAATGCCCTTTTTTATAAATCACCTACTTTTTTAGGTTTTTAGGAATATGGTACCTTTTTTAGGAATAAGATTCCCGTTTATAACTCCATGGGAAAGTGGAACAGAATTCTTCCTCCGTAAGCCATGCGTGTCGTAAGAGGCGACTAAAATGCCGGGAGCAAGGGGCTAGTAACCCCTTCTCCTGTGTACATTACTAAATTTAAAAAGAGAAACTTTCGTTTTTCTTTTTAGGTCACCCTGCCTCGGTGGGATACGGCCGGGTCGTTGAAAAAAAAAATTCCCCTTTGAACTCGGAAGAATATTTTAGACATGCTTTATTTAAATAAAACATATTTTAGAAATGTTCCTTTGCTTTAGAAGTCATGTGCCATTTTCTTTAGGAATCGGGTTCCTTTTCCAGAAGCCAGGTGATTATTTTAGATATGTAACTTATTTGGATAACAGGTACTCATTTTAGAAATATTCCCCTTTTAATAAGTTACGTGCCCCTTTTTTAGGGATAAGGTGCTTTTTTGTCTAATCAAGTGCTTTTGTAAAGTATCCTTTGTCATTTCAGAGGCAACGGTGCACCCCCGGGTGTTGCAGGTGGAGGTGAACCTGTACACCATGAAAGAGGAGCTTCGTAGCATGTGTCAGGAGAACAACATTGCTGTGTGTGCCATACACCCCTTTGGTAATCCCCTTTATGTGCCCAGGTGAGTTATACATCCCTTGGGTAATATCCCTTATGGGCCCAGATGAGTCAGTGCACGGAGGTGGGAGGGGTTAGGGTGTGTGGTGTTCCTGGTGTTGACGAAGGAGGTGGGAGGTGTTAGGGTGTGTGGTGTTCCTGGTGTTGACGAAGGAGGTAGGAGGAGTTAGGGTGTGTGGTGTTCCTGGTGTTGACGAAGGAGGTAGGAGGTGTTTGGGTGTGTGGTGTTCCTGGTGTTGACGAAGGAGGTAGGAGGTGTTTGGGTGTGTGGTGTTCCTGGTTTTGACGAAGGAGGTAGGAGGCGTTTGGGTGTGTGGTATTCCTGGTGTTGATGAAGGAGGTAGGAGGTGTTTGGGTGTGTGGTGTTCCTGGTGTTGACGAAGGAGGTGGGAGGTGTTTGGGTGTGTGGTGTTCCTGGTGTTGACGAAGGAGGTGGGAGGTATTTGGGTGTGTGGTATTCCTGGTTTTGACGAAGGAGGTAGGAGGTGTTTGGGTGTGTGGTATTCCTGGTGTTGATGAAGGAGGTAGGAGGTGTTTGGGTGTGTGGTGTTCCTGGTGTTTACGAAGGAGGTGGGAGGTGTTTGGGTGTGTGGTGTTCCTGGTGTTGACGAAGGAGGTGGGAGGTGTTTGGCTGTGTGGTGTTCCTGGTGTTGGGGAAGTAAATGTGTTAGGTATGTAAGAACATAAGAACATAAGAAAGGAGGAACACTGCAGCAGGCCTGCTGGCCCATACTAGGCAGTTCCTTCACAATCCGTCCCACTAACAGAATATTTGCTCAACCCAATTTTAAATGCTACCCAAGAAATAAGTAAATGTGTTTTGTTATGAATATACAATTACAGTAGCGGTGCGACTACTGGCAGTACTGGAATAATAATAATAATAATAATAATAATAATAATAATAATAATAATAATAATAATAATAATAATCACCATCATCACACTTGATAAAGTTGTATAAAAAGATTCAGGGCATCGTTCATCCAGTATCATCTATATCATTATCATCAACCTGATGTGCTGATGTTTCAGGAGAGGTAAACCTGCCCTTCTACACAACCCGCTGGTGAAGAGGATGGCTGACGTGATGGATATTGATGCTAAGATAGTGCTGCTGTGTCACATGTATCAGGAACAGATCCCCTTCGTCTTGGACAACGATATGATGATTGGCATCGGCTGGATGTTCCAGGTACACACACACACATATATATATATATATATATATATATATATATATTTTTTTTTTTTTTTTTTTTCAACAAGTCGGCCGTCTCCCACCGAGGCAGGGTGACCCAAAAAGAAAGAAAATCCCCAAAAAGAAAATACTTTCATCATCATTCAACACTTTCACCACACTCATACATAATCACTCTCTTTGCAGAGGCGCTCAGATACGACAGCTAAGAATAGTCCCTCCCAGCTGTCACTATCCCAGACCCCTCCTTTAAAGTGCAGGCATTGTACTTCCCATTTCCAGGACTCAAGTCCAACTAAATCAATTAACTGGTTTCCTGAATCCTAATATATATATATATATATATATATATATATAAGTAAAAGGACACAATTGCAACTAATGTGACATTTTATTGTGGCAACGTTTCGCTCTCCAGGAGCTTTCTGCCGTTACAAGGATAAATGGACATAGTTGGTATATATACTGTCAGGTGAGGTGAAAACACTAGTGGTGTTAGAAATGTAGTGATATAAGTAGTATTTGTAGTAGTAGTAGTAGTAGTGAAGTAATACAATAAGGTAGTACAATCAATATGCACGGAGTAAAAGGTGATAAAACAAATACTTGGGTAGTATAACAATAGGTTAGACAAATATTTCTGCTGGAGGTTGAAATATAAAAGGCCAGTAGGAGTGTTCCACATCTACGATGTGCTAAACTAACAGGAGAGACTATGTGATGGTAGGGTTTACTGTTTTCAGGAGGATTCTTGCTAAGACTTCAGAGATGGTGAAGCTGCCTTTGTTTTGTTTAATTGTGTTAGAAACAGAGATAAGTGCTGATTCAAGGCATTTTCGACTACGGAAATTAGTTTCTTTGATTACTAGTCGGGCGTCTTTGAATTTCATGAGATGATTGTTGGAATTTCGGTGTTGTACGCAGGCGTTGTTCAGGTTATCGTTTCTGCATGCATTCATGTGTTCATTGATGCGTGTCTCGAGGTTTCTTGCTGTTTCTCCTACATAAATTCTGTCGCAGCCTCCACAGGGTATAGTGTAGACCCCTGCGTTGACTGGTTCATGGTGCTTGGATCTAGTCCTGGTTAGATCCTTAATAGAAGTACTGGAAGCGATGGCGACTCTAGTGTTAGCTTGTGCAAATACTTTAGAAATGTTGGATGCAACCTGGCTGTTGGGAAGAATTATAACTTTGTTTGGAGTGGAATTGACGCGTGGAGAATTAATGATCTGAAGAGCTCTTTTCTTGCAATCTTTGATGAAAAAGGAAGGAAAATGTAAATCAGTGAAGGTTTGGTGAATGTATGTACATTCCTCGTCAAGAAACTCAGGACTACAAATTCGGTAAGCTCTTAGGAAGAATCCGATGATGATACCTCTTTTGGTCTTAGTATCTTAGTATTCTTCCCAACAGCCAGGTTGCATCCAACATTTCTAAAGTATTTGCACAAGCTAACACTAGAGTCGCCATCGCTTCCAGTACTTCTATTAAGGATCTAACCAGGACTAGATCCAAGCACCATGAACCAGTCAACGCAGGGGTCTACACTATACCCTGTGGAGGCTGCGACAGAATTTATGTAGGAGAAACAGCAAGAAACCTCGAGACACGCATCAATGAACACATGAATGCATGCAGAAACGATAACCTGAACAACGCCTGCGTACAACACCGAAATTCCAACAATCATCTCATGAAATTCAAAGACGCCCGACTAGTAATCAAAGAAACTAATTTCCGTAGTCGAAAATGCCTTGAATCAGCACTTATCTCTGTTTCTAACACAATTAAACAAAACAAAGGCAGCTTCACCATCTCTGAAGTCTTAGCAAGAATCCTCCTGAAAACAGTAAACCCTACCATCACATAGTCTCTCCTGTTAGTTTAGCACATCGTAGATGTGGAACACTCCTACTGGCCTTTTATATTTCAACCTCCAGCAGAAATATTTGTCTAACCTATTGTTATACTACCCAAGTATTTGTTTTATCACCTTTTACTCACGTGCATATTGATTGTACTACCTTATTGTATTACTTCTACTACTACTACTACTACTACTAATACTACTTATATCACTACTATTTCTAACACCACTAGTGTTTTCACCTCACCTTGACAGTTATATATACCAACTATGTCCATTTATCGCTTGTAACGGCTTGAGAAAGCTCCTGGAGAGCGAAACGTTGCCACAATAAAATGTCACATTAGTTGCAATTGTGTCCTTTACTTAACATATTGTCGGTAATTCTACCAATATTATTACATATATATATATATATATATATATATATATATATATATATATATTGTGTGTGTGTGTGTGTGTGTGTGTGTGTGTGTGTGTGTGTGTGTGTGTGTGTGTGTGTGTGTGTGTGTTTGTGTACTCACCTAATTGTGGTTGCAGGGGTCGATACTCAGCTCCTGGCCCCGCCTCTTCAGTGATCGCTACTGGATCCCTTCACTCCCTGCTCCATGAGCTTTATCATACCTCGTCTTAAAGCTATGTATGGTGTGTGTCTGTGTATGTGCAGAAAAACCATTGTGAAAAAATAGTGAAATTCCAAACGCTTTCGTGATTTCTCATATTATCAAGGAAGTATAAAAAAATAAAAGATTAACAGGAGGCACATAAAGACGAGACTACACCTCGCGGCCACATCACAACACCTGACTTTTTATGATGATGTAGGTAGGAAGTCAAGGATCATGAAACAGCTTATATTCTACCCAAGCATATAGAATTTAACTTGTCTAATTTATCTTAAATTCTTCCCAAATTTTATTAATTATAAATTAATCCAATTTGTATAACCCAAAAGCAATATTCATATTATTTTCAAAACTATTTTTTTTGAGACTTGATTCTATTATATTCCTCTCGACCATGGACTTACTAGATACAACTTTCTCAGCCTTCAGAAAATCAATTGGATGGTTAAAATC
The DNA here is from genome assembly GCA_009830355.1 of Cherax destructor. NCBI lineage: Eukaryota > Metazoa > Arthropoda > Malacostraca > Decapoda > Parastacidae > Cherax > Cherax destructor. The sequence continues at coordinate 131,274 of WNWK01001156.1, read as the reverse complement.
TCTCACATGAATAAATAGAGCATTAGAATCTTGTCCTCTTCTAATGGTATATTTATTTTGTTTTAATCTTAGTTCAAGACTTTTACCAGTTTGACCGTAATAAACTTTATCACATATTTTACAAGGAATCTTGTAGACACATCCGTCAGCATTTCTGATGGATTTTTTATCAAAAGTTTTTTTTTTACTGTATCAATATTTTTAAATACAACTTTGATATTAAAAGTCTTCAGAAGGGAAGGCATATCAACCAAGTTTTCATGGTAAGGGAGAACCAACATATTTTTAGTTGAATAAAGTTGATTGTCCATTTTTGAATTATAAAAAGTATTTCTAGCAATTTTAAAAGATTTATCAATTATGTTTCTAGAGTATTTTAGATCATTAGCTGTTTCATAAATTTTCGAGATTTCTTCATCTATGAACTCTCAAAAACTCTCAAAAACATTGATGAGAATACTGACAGTTTAACTTTATCTTGATGTGAACAATAATAGTGTATATAGGAACAGTTGGTTTTCTGTAAATTTAAAATTTAAAATCATGGTTCCACCTTAATAATTAAAACATCTAGAAAAGGAAATGAGTTATTTTGCTCAAACTCAACAGTAAAATTTATGGAATGAGCTAGATTATTTAGTTAATCTTTTATTTTTATAGTTCCTTGATAACGTGAGAAATCACGAAAGCGCTTGGAATTTCACTATTTTTTCACACTGGTTACTCTGCATATTGTGGTTATTTTGCATATATATATTTAACACGTCGGCCGTTTCCCACCGAGGCAGGGTGACCCAAAAAGAAAGAAAAACCCAAAATGAAAGAACAAACTTTCATCATCATTCAACACTTTCACCTCACTCATACATAATCACTATCTTTTCAGAGGCGCTCAGATACGATAGTTTAGATGTCCCTCCAAACTGCTAATATCCCAGACCGATCATTTAAAGTGCAGACATTGTACTTCCCATTTCCAGGACTCAAGTCCGGCTAACTGGTTTCCCTGAATCCCTTCACAAAATATTACCCTGCTCACACTCCAACAGCTCGCCAGGTCCCAAAAACTATTCGTCTCCCTTCACTCCTATCTAACACGCTCGCGCATGCTTGCTGGAAGTCCAAACCCCTCGCCCACAAAACCTCCTTTACCCCCTCCATCCAACCTTTTTCGAGGGCGACCCCTACCCTGCCTTCCTTCCCCTACAGATTTATACGCTCTCCAAGTCATTCTACTTTATTCTATTCTCTTTAAATGACCAAACCACCTCAACAACCCCTCTTCAGCCCTCTGACTAATACTTTTAGTAGCTTCACAACTCCTCCTAATTTCCACTCTCTGAATTTTCTGCATAATATTTACACCACACATTGCCCTTAAACAGGACATCTCCACTGCCTCCAGCCTCCTCCTCGCTGCAGAATTTCCAACCCAAACTTCACACCCATATAAGAGTGTTGGTACCACTATACTTTCGTACATTCCCTTCTTTGCCTCCATGGATAACGTTTTTTGTCTCCACAGATACCTCAATGCACCACTCACCTTTTTTCCTTCATCAATTCTATGGTTATCCTCATCCTTCATAAACCCATCCACTGACAAGTCAACTCCCAAATATGATATCCAATGTGATATCCAATTTTTCTTTATTTAAATCGTTTGATACCCTCATCACCTTACTCTTATCTATGTTCACTTTCAACTTTCTACCTTTACACACCCTCCCAAACTCGTCCACTAACCTTTGCAACTTTTCTTTAGAATCTCCCAAAGCACAGTATCATCAACTCATTAAAATTGTGACCGGGTGTGAACGTGTCAGTGGCTCATTACTTTGTAATTTGTTTATGATTGTAACCATGTATAGGAGTGTAGATGGTTCATTACTTTTGTAACTTGCCATGATTGTGACCAGATCTACCTGGAGTTTATTACATTTGTAACTTGTTCAGCTATCATAACTTTGGGGTCCAGTTCCTGGACCCATTATGTACCTCTGTGATCTTTTGACTACTGCCCACAGGATGGGTATTGGGTGCATAATATTAAATTAACTCATCAGCAAAAAGTAACTATGTCAACTCCCATTTTGTATTTGATTCCCCATAATTTAATTCCACCCCTCTCCCCAACACCCTAGCATTTACTTCTTTTACAACCCCATCTATAAATATATTAAACAACCATAGTGACATCACACATCCCTGTCTAAGACCTACTATTACTGGGAAGTAATCTCCCTCTCTCCTACACACCCTAACCTGAGCCTCACTATCCTCATAAAAACTCTTTACAGCATTTAGTGACTTACTACCTATTCCATACACTTGCAACATCTGCCACATTGCTCCCCTATCCACTCTATCATATGCCTTTTCTAAATACATAAATGCAATGAAAACTTCCCTACTTTTATCTAAATACTGTTCACATATATGCTTCAATGTAAACACTTGATATACACATCCTCTACTCACTCTAAAGCCTCCTTGCTCATCTGCAATCCTACTCTCTGTCTTACCTCTAATTCTTTCAATAATAACCCTGCCATACACTTTACCTGGTATACTCAGTAAACTTATTCCCCTATAATTTTTTACAATTTCTTTTGTCCCCCTTCCCTTTATATAAAGGAACTATGCACGTTCTCTGCCAATCCCTAGGTACCTTCCCCTCTTTCATACATTTATTAAACAAAAATACCAACCACTCCAGCACTATATCTCCCCCTGCTTTTAACATTTCTGTCATAATCCCGTCAGTTCCAGCTGCTTTACCCCCTTTCATTCTACGAAATGCCTCACGCACCTCCCCCACACTCACATCCTGCTCTTCTTCACTCCTAAAAGATGTTACACACACACACACACACACACACACACACACACACACACACACACACACACACACACACACACACACACACACAAACAACAACACATATATATATATATATATATATGTGTGTGTGTGTGTGTATATGTCGTGCCGAATAGGTAAAACTGGTCACTTAGCAAGAACTCATTTAAAATTAAGTCCTTTATAAAAATTTCTCTTATACGTTTAAAGATATGTTTTTTTTTTAATTTATGGTAATGTAAAAATTAATAATCTTGTACCAGAAGAACCTTAGAAAACTTACCTAACCTTATTATAACAAGCGCAATTTAATTTAATCTAATCCAACTAAATATATTTTAAATAAGTTTACAATAATTTAATAATAAACATACACAATGAAATATATTTTTTTCGTTAGGTTCAGAATGATTTTTGCGAAATTATTTTATATACAAATTTTCGCTTGCCTTATTCGGCAAGAAGAGCATTGCTATTTAAGCCAAAATACCAAGTTTTACTTATTGGGCACAACATATAAATATAGATATATATTATGCAAATATCGCAAACCAAGCGATACAGGATGCAAAGCAACCATGGGAAGAGTAGAATGATAGCTCTAGACCTTTTGTGTTGCAATCAACACATCATCAGGAGCTTGCAAAATTGCAGAAAAGAGGAGGAGTTCTAGCAAGTACGTTCCCAAAGGACCGTCTTCACTGGAGTGAGTGAGTGAGGGAGAGAGAGAGGAGGGTATTGGAAGTGCCCCAGGCACAACAGTGCCCCCAGGCACAACAGTGCCCACAGCCAGAAGGATGAATATTATAGTATTAGAAAAATCCCACAAGCATTGATATTGTAATAGCCTAAACAAAATTAACATTTACCTGGAGTTTACCTGGAGAGGGTTTCGGGGGTCAACGCCCCCGCGGCTCGATCTGAGACCAGGCCTCATGGTGGATCAGGGTATGATCAACCAGGCTGTTACTGCCGGCTGCACGCAAACGTGGCAATAATAAAAAATTCTTTCATATTCCGCTATGACATCAATAACTTTACATACATAAATATATTGTCAGAGATATAGAAGTCACTGGCAATTATAGGGTAGCCTCCCACGGGACAGCGTGTCCATTTAATGTGACGAGAAAACGGTAACATTTAAAGGGGGCACTTCTAAAAGCTATGTAAAGGAAACGGGACTCATTCAAATAAACTCATTTAAAAAGAGAGGCATCTGTAATAACAAGAAAGACGGCCACAGTTATTCAACCCACATAATTCTGAGGCAAACTCAGGTTCAACCTTCAGAAACTGCAGGAAAAATAGTCCATAATTCCTTGGTATGGCACTACATTTAAAACAGTCTAATGCATTCATATAAGAGCCCAATTTTAGACTGTGTACTATATAACTACGGGTATTTGGAGTGTTCTTGGTAGCGGGAATGCAATGATAAGGCTTCGGAGGCTTCTTACTTTATTTGTATAAAGGTGAGAGTAACAGGCTGCGTGTCTGTGGCCATGGCCCAGGGCCATGCGCCTTGCGAGAGGGAGAGGAGTAGGCCTGTTGTCTGAATGTTGTCTGGGCGCCAATTGAGGGAGAGGCAGGGGTGAGGCAGACTCACATGGGTATGCCTACAGGCTTGCCCTCTGGCGGAAACTATGGGAACTAGCATGGCACGAAATATGAACTCAGCTGGCAGACAGCATGGGCTGTCTATGCAGACAGTCAGGCTGTCTACAACTATGGCCTCAACTAAAAACACATCTAATTTGAACAACCCGTCACTGATATTGTATAATTAATGCCTATCATGCTTAATAATTGCCAATTCTACAATATTCTGTTCAAGCCAGGAGGAACAAGGGAAGATGACCCTTGCTTCCTGCCAATTTGCCGGGTTATTACAAGCTCTAACATGGTTGAAAATCGCGTTCGACTCCTGTGTTATACGTATCGAATAACTGTGTTGGGAAATTCTCACCTCCAATGGTTTTCCCGTTTGTTCCAAATAGGAGAGACTGCAACCATTGCAACCAACTCTGTAGACACCACCAGCACGTTGTTGGGGTGAATTCTTTATCAGAATGCTTCTAACAGTCCGTGAATTTTTAAATACTACTTGTATATTAAATCTAAGAGCATTCGGCAGGATAGATAAATTCTCGTTATATGGGAGGACCAGCACATTCTTGATCTGAGGTCTTGTCCTAGGTTCTGTTCTATAATAAGTTTTCTTAGCTGCCAGCAAGGCAGATTCAACAAACACTTTAGGATATCACAGTTTCATGCCAATGTCAAATATTTTCCTATTTTCTTCATCTAGGAACTCTGGACTGCACACTCTATAGGCTCTCAAAAACATAGTAAGAAATACACTCCTTTTGATTAGTCTCATGGTTGGAATATTAATGAATGTATGAGCACACATTGGTGGTCTTCCTATATACTGTAAACTTAAACTTTCTATCAACTCGGTGTATCAACACATCTAAGAATGGAAGTTTACACTCCACCTCTTTCTCCACAGTGAATTTAATAGACGGGACTAAAGTGTTAAGTCTTGGTAAAAATGTATCCAGGGTCATATCATTTGGCCAAAGATACAAGATGTCATCCACATATCTGAACCATTAGCTCTACATGGCAGGATATCTTTCAACAGTCTAGCCTCAAAAAATTCCATATACAGATTGCTCAATAAGGGGGACAACGGATTACCCATCGCCATTCCCTGTTTTTGAGCATAGTATTTTCCCTCAAACTCAAACTTGTAATCAACTATACACAGCTTAATCAATTCAATAATGGTATTTTTTATCAAAAGGAAAAGAGAACTCATATAATTCTTCTTCCAAATAAGACAGCAAGTCGGGGACAGGGACTCTCGTCAACAAAACAACGCAGTGACATCAAAATTAACAACTGTAAAATCATTAGACATGTTGACATTTTACAATTTGTCGATGAGATCAACATTGTTTTTTAAGTGGGCTTCAGAAATGTTGCCAAGCAAAGGAGTTAACATTTTTACCAACCATTTTGACAAGGCATATGATGCCGAGCTTGTGGGTTTTAATCAAACCGTACATGTAAGGGAGTGTCGCAGATCTCGCAGATAACTCTTTAATTAATTCCTCATTACCTCTCAGTAAGGTTCAAAGTTGTTTATTAAACTTATTATTAACCTGGTCCAATGGGTTGTTATTAAGGGGTACGTATGTATCCCTGTCTTCTAATAATGTGTTCATTTTTCCACTATAATCTACCTTGTCCATAATAATTATCACATTTGCTTTGTCAGCTTTCGTAAGATGAAGTCTATGATCTTTCTTTATTTCATGGTACGACATGCCAACCCGGAGTTCGCTGTCAACCTGTCGAGTGTTGAACTTACTCGTGACCAGCACACAGCAGTGGGATACGGGTTAAGTTTCGCGCCTACTAGTGGGGACACTAATTATGTTGACCTTGCCAAATCTTTTTGCAATTTGGAAAAACAAGGGGACCTATCCCCTGAAACGTTCAACATCTGCCAAGGCATGGTATATGGAGCTTTGCTCAGACCTGTGGAACCGAATTGTCCTCAAAGATTTATTAAGTCATACCATGAAATGAAGAAAGATCCTAGACTGTAGGCAATGTGTGGCGTAATATTATGCAGAGAATTCGTAGTTTGGAAATTAGGAGGATGTGTGGAGTTACTAAAAGTATTATTCAGAGGGCTGAGGAGATTAGATTTTGCCACCGAAGTGGCTAGTTTATTGTGCACCCCATATCCATCCTGTGGACGGTAGCGCAAGAGCATATGGATACACAAAAGGCCTAGGCACTAGGCCCCAAAGGGGTTAACAATTGTACATTTGGGTTTATATCTACATTTCAATTATCTGTTACAAGCAGGTATCTTATTTCATGAATAAGATATCTTGACATGTCACATAGGTTATTATATTGTCTATCTCTATATTCCTCAATAAGTGCACAACTAAGCACATAGTGTTCAAGACAGTGACCATATGCCTGATCACATAATTTGCATTTAGTTTGATCATCATCTGTGTCTCCCAAACTGTCAGAAGTACCTGTAGCCAAGCCTAAGCCTGGCCACTACAACATCAGTCAGTCTGTTCACATTGCAAGTTGCTCCACAAACATGCCCATCTGTGCTCGCATTATCATGAGCACAGATAGGCACGTTCATGGAAATTAATTTGGATTTATATCTACAGTTCACTTATCTGTTACAAGCAAATTTAGGAAATTTGCTTAGAATAAGTGGTATCCTACCTTCACTACAGACAACTGAGGAGGAGTTGTTGAAGTGGATTGTTTACTTAAAAAGGATGGAACGAAATAGAATGACTTAGAGGCCGTATAAATCTGTAGTGGAGGAAGGCGGGGTAGGGGTCGTCCTAGGAGAGGATGGAGGAAGGGGGTAAAGGATGTTTTGTGTGCAAAAGGATTGGACATACAACAGGCATGTGTGAGAGTGTTAGATAGGAATGGAGACGAATGGTTTTTGGAACTTGACGAGCTGTTGGAGTGCGAGCATGGTAATATTTTGTAAAGGGATGAAGGGAAACCGGTTAGCCGGAATTGAGTCCTGGAGGTGGGAAGTACAGTGCCAGCACTCTAAAGGAGGGGTTTGGGATATTTGCTGTGTAAAGTGACATTTAAACTGTCGTATATGCGAGCCTCTTGCAAAACAGTGATAGTGTGAATGAGGGTGAAAGTTTCTTTTTCGGATCACCCTGCCTTGGTGGAAGACGGCCAACATTATATATATATATATATATATATATATATATATATATATATATATATATATATATATATATATATATATATATATATATATATATATATATATAATAACAACAAACACTGCACTAGCCAGAGTTCGAACCCATGCTGCTTTGGCCCACCTCATGGTGAGCGAAAACACATGACGCTCTAGACCACTGAACCACACAATCCTTAAGAGTAGCGCATCCAGTAGGACTGAATGTTGCACTCGCTACCCAAGGACATAATTAAATTAACATAGAGGCGTCCACACCACCGTATGTCCTTGGGTAGCGAGTACAACATTCAGTTCTACTGGATGCGCTACTCTTAAGGATTGTGTGGTTCAGTGGTCTCGAGCGTCATGTGTTTTTGCTCACCATGAGGAGGGCCAAAGCAGCATGGGTTCGACCCCTGGCTAGTGCAGTGTTGTTATTGATCAATACCACTCGTTCGTGGTTACATATAGCTGTTTCTTGTGATGTTCTATACGTATTTTCTCTTTTTAGCAAATACAAAATATTAAGTTGACCGAGTGCAGGATGAAAAGGCTGAGTAGACTTAAAAATCTCAACCCACGACCCATCGGCAGGAGGAAGTTACTTACATTCGTTACCGATGAACCAGAGTAAGTTGCTGATTTATGTATGAGTGTAGTAATGAAACACAGACACTGCCTGCTAGAGTACTCCACCAGGCTGGTACTCTCTCATCACAATTTTCTTCGTCTTATTTTTTTTGGGTTCCCTTTTTTCGGTTGCAGTTGTCACCTCTCGTTCTCCCTGATGTTAGTGCTAAAATCTCCTCCACTTTTTCTTTATCATAACCTTTTATGATCGTGTCTCCTCGTCCCTCTGGAGTGACTGATAATTGGGTAGAGTGAATCTCTTAACCACGACGGTTCTTGTGAGTTCATTACCTTTGTACCTTGTTCAGCTATCAAAACTTTGGGGCCCAGTCTCTGGACCCATTATATACCTCTGTAATCTGTAAATACCTTTGTAACTTGTCATGATTGTGACCAGATCTACCTGAGTTCATTACCTTTGTAACTTGTGAGTTAATTACCTTTGTAACTTGTTCAGCTATCAGAACTTTGGGGTCCAGTCCCTGGACCCATTATGTACCTCTGTACTCTTTTGACTACCGCCCACAGGATGGGTATGGGGTACATAATAAAGATATTAAACTTAATTCACACACTGGTCTTTATTACATCTACTGTCTTGATAAGCTTACTGTGTGGGCGAAATGTTGCGGTTAATACAGATATCCACTGACTGCGATTGTGGTTTAATCCAGACTGTGGGTGACTACATACCATTACAGTCGCTCTTGCTTATACTAATTTTCAGTTCTTTTAAATCTAACTCGTATGTCTTTGTGTCAGTGAATGTGTACGTTCGTGGATATGTGGACATAAATTTGTGTGTGCATGTATGTGTATCAATATATATATGTGTGTTTTTAGTCAAATGTTTTGACAGTCTATACATAACGCAGAGAGCAGGTTCATTTGGAAAATAAGAAAACTATCCTTATCTTTCCCTCAGAATAACAAAGGACTCACTGTGGCCCTTCTGCTTCTCTAAGACGCAGACAAACTCACCCCCTCCGCCGCCGGCAGAAGATGAAGAGAAGAGAATAGATTCCATCCTGCGCGGACTAAGTCAATACCCAACATTCTCAAGAAATAAAGAAGGAAAAAACATGACTATCGCGCAACCAGAGGGCTCTGATTCCATCCACAACATCTTGACGAGTCTCTCCAAATTTCAGCTTCCAGAGCATTTGGATAATCCTGCCATCAGAATCAGGAATTATATAAGTAAGAAAAGGGAAATTGATTCAAAGCTCCGAAAACGTAAAAAAATAAAAAAATATGACCTATGTCTATTGAGTTCTTAGAAATTTACAAGCAAAATAATGTACTAAAAGCTTTAGAGATTGATAGGCAGTACATTATTTTTTATCTAGTCTTTGAATTTTAATACCGACCAAAAGTTAGAGTAAATATAACAGAATGGAAATGTGTGTGGGAGAGAGAGAGACAGACGAGACAGACGGAGAGATAGAGAGACAAAGATGTGTGCTGGTGGTGGATCAGGGTAGAGACCACAACACTTGTGCCACTACACCTGGTGGTGGATCAGGGTAGAGAACACAACCCTTGTGCCACTACACCTGGTGGTGGATCAGGGTAGAGAACACAACACTTGTGCCACTACACCTGGTGGTGGATCAGGGTAGAGAACACAACACTTGTGCCACTACACCTGGTGGTGGATCAGGGTAGAGAACACAACACTTGTGCCACTACACCTGGTGGTGGATCAGGTAGAGAACACAACACTTGTGCCACTACACCTGGTGGTGGATCAGGGTAGAGAACACAACACTTGTGCCACTACACCTGGTGGTGGATCAGGGTAGAGACCACAACACTTGTGCCACTACACCTGGTGGTGGATCAGGGTAGAGAACACAACACTTGTGCCACTACACCTGGTGGTGGATCAGGGTAGAGAACACAACACTTATGCCACTACACCTGGTGGTGGATCAGGGTAGAGACCACAACACTTGTGCCACTACACCTGGTGGTGGATCAGGGTAGAGAACACAACCCTTGTGCCACTACACCTGGTGGTGGATCAGGATAGAGACCACAACACTTGTGCCACTACACCTGGTGGTGGATCAGGGTAGAGAACACAACACTTGTGCCACTACACCTGGTGGTGGATCAGGGTAGAGACCACAACACTTGTGCCACTACACCAGGAGCTGAGTCTCGACCCCTGCAACCACAATTAGGTGAGTACCTGGTGGTGGATCAGGGTAGAGAACACAAGCTACACTACACAAGGCTGAACATTACTATTGTTATATTCACGCGAAGCGCTAAGCCAGAAAGGGTCATACAGTGCTCAGGTAATAGGTAAATGGGTTTGATCCAGGGTAAAGAAAGGTAACTTCAGTTACAGTGTTGTAGACCCCTGAAGGGAGGTAGGTAGGTACCTTGTATCAGAGAAGGGAGGTAGGTAGGTACCGTGTATCAGAGAAGGGAGGTAGGTAGATACCTTGTATCAAAGAAGGGAGGTAGGTAGATACCTTGTATCAGAGAAGGGAGGTAGGTAGGTAGGTAACTTGTATCAGAGAAGGGAGGTAGTTAGGTACCTTGTATCAGAGAAGGGAGGTAGGTAGATACCTTGTATCAAAGAAGGGAGGTAGGTAGATACCTTGTATCAGAGAAGGGAGGTACCTTGTATCAGAGAAGGGAGGTAGGTAGGTACCTTGTATCAGAGAAGGGAGGTAGGTAGGTACCTTGTATCAGAGAAGGGAGGTAGGTAGGTACCTTGTATCAGAGAAGTGGCTCTTGATCCAGAAAGTTTATTTTATCCTCCCTTTCCTTGGATCGAGCCTCATTACCTCCCATTCCTCAGGTGCTACATAACCCCTACGGATTAGCGCTTCTACTGGAAAAAAAAAATGAAATAAAGAGCTTTAAGACCGATGAAAGGTTCTGGATCCAAGGCACTGTAGCTACCCTTCAATTTCTTATATGAAACCAAGTGCTTTCATTTTTTATCTACGATCAGGAAACCTCTTATTTTATTCACAGATATGCCCTGTATAACCCTTGTGGTTTAGCGCTTCTTTTGATTATAATAATAATTCACAGATATATTATGTAGTGTAAAAACTTTATAATACCCACAGATGTAGTATTCATGTATTTTTTTATTTATGTAACCAAATATTAATTAATCAGTACTATGGATATCAAATTTATGATGAGTGTGGCTAGCAATAGTCCTCAGTATTCGTCAGTACTGTGGATATATCACGGGTAGCGAGTATGCTTAATACTAGTCCTCAGTATTCGTCAGTACTGTGGATATATCACGGGTAGCGAGTATGCTTAATACTAATCCTCAGTATTCGTCAGTACTCTGGATATATCACGGGTAACGAGTATGCTTAATACTAGTCCTCAGTATTCGTCAGTACTCTGGATATATCACGGGTAGCGAGTATGCTTAATACTAGTCCTCAGTATTCGTCAGTACTCTGGATATATCACGGGTAGCGAGTATGCTTAATACTAGTCCTCAGTATTCGTCAGTACTCTGGATATATCACGGGTAGCGAGTATGCTTAATACTAGTCCTCAGTATTCGTCAGTACTCTGGATATATCACGGGTAGCGAGTATGCTTAATACTAGTCCTCAGTATTTGTCAGTACTCTGGATATATCACGGGTAGCGAGTATGCTTAATACTAGTCCTCAGTATTCGTCAGTACTCTGGATATATCACGGGTAGGGAGTGTGGTTATTACCAGGCTTCAGTATACACAAAGTTCGTGCTATTTATTTTGTACTTTACTGAGTTATTCTGTATTAACTGCTGATGTTTCCTGTGTCTAGGAGACATATATTTTATCTTATAATATCGTGTCTCATCTGAAAAGATTTTTCATCTCTTAAGTTATAACGTTACAGTTGAGTCCTTGTAACATATTAGTTGTTTTCGTTTCTTTTATTCATATAGTCATTTAGAGTGGATGGAGCAAAATAGGATAACTTGGAGGATGTATAAATGTGTAGTGGAAGGAAGGCGGGGTAGGGGTCGTCCTAGGAAAGGATGATGGAAGGGGGGTAAAGGAGGTTTTGTGGTGCGCAAGGGGCTTGGACATACAGTAGGTATGTGTGAGCGTATTAGATAGGAGTGGAGACGAAGGGTTTTTGGGACCTGACGAGCTGTTGGAAAGGGATTCAAGGAAACCGGTTAGCCGGGCTTGAGACTTGGAGGTGGGAAGTACAGTGTTTGCACTCTAAAGAATGGGTTTGGGATATTTGCTATTTAGAGTGACATCTAAACTGTCGTATCTGCGCCCCTCTGCCAAGACAGTGATAGTGATTATGTATGAGTGAGGTGAAAGTGTTGAATGATGATGAAAGTATTATTTTTTTGGGGGATTTTCTTTCTTTGTGGGTCACCTTGCCTCGGTGCCTCGGTGGGAGACGGCCGACTTGTTGAAAAAAAAAATGTATATATATTTCAACAAGTCGGCCGTCTCCCACCGAGGCAGGGTGACCCAAAAAGAAAGAAAATCTCAAAAAAGAAAATACTTTCATCATCATTCAACACTTTCACCTCACTCATACATAATCACTGTCTTTGCAGAGGCGCTCAGTCCCTCCAAACTGTCACTATCTCAAACCCCTCCTTTAAAGTGCAGGCATTGTGTTTCCCATTTCCAGGACTCAAGTCCGACTAAATCAATTAACTGGTTTTCCTGAATCCCTTCACTAAATATTAACCTGCTCACACTCCAACAGCTCGTCAGGTCCTAAAAACCATTCGTCTCCATTCACTCCTATCTAACACGCTCACACACGCTTGCTGGAAGTCCAAGCCCCTCGCCCACAAAACCTCATTTACCCCCTCCCTCCAACCTTTTCGAGGACGACCCCTACCCCGCCTTCCTTTCCCTATAGATTTATACACTCTCCAAGTCATTCTACTTTGATCCATTCTCTCTAAATGACCAAACCACCTCAACAACGCCTCTTCAGCCCTCTGACTAATACTTTTAGTAGCTCCACACTTCCTCCTAATTTCCACACTACGAATTCTCTGCATAATATTTACACCACACATTGCCCTTAGACAGGACATCTCCACTGCCTCCAGCCGCCTCCTCGCTGCAGCATTTGCAACCCAAACTTCACACCCATATAAGAGTGTTGGTACCACTATACTTTCATACATTCCCTTCTTTGCCTCCATGGATAACGTTTTTTGTCTACACAGATACCTCAATGCACCACTCACCTTTTTTCCTTCATCAATTCTATGGTTATCCTCATCCTTCATAAACCCATCCACTGACACGTCAACTTCCAAATATTTGAAAACATTCACTTCTTCCATACTCCCTCTCTCCAATGTTATATCCATTTTTTCTTTATCTAAATCGTTTGATACCCTCATCACCTTACTCTTATCTATATTTACTTTCAACTTTCTACCTTTACACACCCAAACTCGTCCACTAACTTTTGCAACTTTTCTTTAGAATCTCCTATAAGCACAGTATTATCAGCAAAAAGTAACTGTATCAACTCCCATTTTGTACTTGATTCCCCATATTATATATATATATATATATATATATATATATATATATATATATATATATATATATATATATATATATATATATATATATACACGTACGGGGATATGTGTGGAGTAGTCTTTACAGTTATATAGTCAGGATTTGAACACATTATAAATCGATACTTTTAGAAATAAACGTATATTACATTTATACATCTTTTTTTCTCCTCGAGTCCTATATAGTGATATAATTCTCGGTATTACACTTTTATGTCACATAATAATAATAATAATAATAATAATAATAATAATAATAATAATAATAATAATAATAATAATAATAATAATAATAATAATAATAATAATAATAATACCTGGAGTTTACCTGGAGAGAATTCCAGGGGTCAACGCCCCGTTGCCCGGTCTGTGACCAGGCCTCATGTTGGACAAGAGCCTGATCAACCAGGCTGTTACTGCTGGCCGCACGCAGTCCAACGTACGAACCACAGCCTGGCTGGTCAGGTACCGACTTTAGGTGTCTGTCCAGTGCCTGCTTGAAGACAGCCAGGGGTTTGTTGGTAATCCCCCTGATGTAAGCTGGGAGGCAGTTGAACAATCTTGGGCCCCTGACACTTATTGTGTTGTCCCTCAACGTGCTAGTGGCACCCCTGCTCTTCATTGGGGGGTTGTTACATCGCCTGCCGAGTCTTTTGCTTTCGTAGGGAGTGATTTTCGTGTGCAAGTTTGGTACTAATCCCTCGAGAATTTTCCATGTGTATATAATAATGTATCTCTCCCGCCTGCGTTCTAGAGAGTACAGGTTTAGGAACTTCAAGCGTTCCCAGTAATTGAGGTGGTTTATCGCACTTATGTGTGCCGTGAAGGTTCTCTGCACATTTTTAAGTTCAGCAATTTCATCCGCCTTGAAAGGTGCAGTTAGTGTGCAGCAATATTCCAGCCTAGATAGAACAAGCGATCTGTAAAGTGTCAACATGGGCTTGGCATCCCTGGTTTTGAAGGTTCTCATTATCCATCCTGTCATTTTTCTAGCAGATGCAATTGCTACTTTGTTATGGTCCTTGAAGGTGAGATCCTCTGACATGATCACTCCCAGGTCTTTGACATTAGTTTTTCGCTCTATTGTGTGGTTTGAATTAGTTTTGTACTCCGATGAGATTTTAATTTCTTCACTTTTTCCGTATCTGAGTAATTGAAATTTCTCATCATTGAACTTCATATTGTTTTCTGCAGCCCATTTAAAGATTTGGTTTATGTCTGCTTGGAGTCTTGCAGTGTCTTCAACGGTGGACACTGTCATACAGATTCGGGTGTCATCTGCAAAGGAAGACACTGCACTGTGGCTTATATCCCTGTCTATGTCCGATATGAGGATAATAATAATAATAACGTTTAACCTAAAACCTTGATTACATGATAGACTGAGATTGCTGTGTGTGGCCCACTGTTACATGTTACACTGTTACATGTTACACTGTTACAAGTTACACTGTTACATGTTACACTGTTACATGTTACATGTTACACTGTTACATGTTACACTTACATGTTACGCGGTTACATGTTACACTGTTACATGTTACACTGTTACATGTTGCGCTGTTACATGTTACACTGTTACATGTTACACTGTTACATGTTACACTATTACATGTTACGCTGTTACATGTTACACTGTTACATGTTACACTGTTACATGTTACACTGTTACATGTCACACTGTTACATGTTACGCTGTTACATGTTACACTGTTACATGTTACGCTGTTACATGTCACACTGTTACATGTTACATGTTACACTGTTACATGTCACACTGTTACATGTTACACTGTTACATGTCACACTGTTACATGTTACACTGTTACATGTTACACTGTTACATGTTACATGTTACACTGTTACATGTTACACTGTTACACTGTTACATGTTACATGTTACACTGTTACATGTTACACTGTTACATGTCACACTGTTACATGTTACACTGTTACATGTTACATGTTACACTGTTACATGTCACACTGTTACATGTTACACTGTTACATGTTACACTGTTACATGTTACACTGTTACATGTTACACTGTTACATGTTACACTGTTACATGTCACACTGTTACATGTTACACTGTTACATGTTACACTGTTGTCGTGTCAGTATCATATATACACTTGTGTAGTGTATCTTTCCTTTTATACAGCTGGTCCCTTTGCATGTGACGTCACGGTACCCGCTGACGTCAGAGGCTCAGCGCATGTGCACAGCCTCTCATAGGCACTCTCCCTCACTAACGTTAGACCTACAGGCGAGACAGACGGTGTGCTGGACTCTCCTTCACTTACTGTAAATATACCGTAACCATCCAGCAAGGAGTATCTTTGACCTCCTATATATCTCTCCCAAGACCCACGCGACACTGTTACATGTTACACTGTTACATGTCACACTGTTACATGTTGCGCTGTTACATGTTACACTGTTACATGTTACACTGTTACATATTACACTTACATGTTACGCTGTTACATGTTACACTGTTACATGTTACATGTTACACTGTTACATGTTACACTGTTACATGTTACACTGTTACATGTTACACTGTTACATGTTACACTGTTACATGTTACACTGTTACATGTTACATGTTCATGCACTGTTACATGTGTTACATTCACTGTTACATGTTACACTGTTACATGTTACACTGTTACATGTTACACTGTTACATGTTACACTGTTACGTTACACTGTTACTGTCACACTGTTACATGTACATGTTACATGTTACTGTTACATGTTACACTGTTACATGTCACACTGTTACATGTCACACTGTTACATGTTACACTGTTACATGTTACACTGTTACATGTTACACTGTTACATGTTACACTGTTACATGTTACACTGTTACATGTTACACTGTTACATGTCACACTGTTACATGTTACACTGTTACATGTTACACTGTTACATGTTACACTGTTACATGTCACACTGTTACATGTTACACTGTTACATGTTACACTGTTACATGTCACACTGTTACATGTCACACTGTTACATGTTACACTGTTACATGTTACACTGTTACATGTCACACTGTTACATGTTACACTGTTACATGTTACACTGTTACATGTTACACTGTTACATGTTACACTGTTCATGTTACACTGTTACATTACACTGTTACATGTTACACTGTTACATGTTACACTGTTACATGTTACACTGTTACATGTTACTGTTACATGTTACATGTTCATGTTACACTGTTACATGTCACACTGTTACATGTTACACTGTTACATGTTACACTGTTACATGTTACACTGTTACATGTTACACTGTTACATGTTACACTGTTACATGTTACACTGTTACATGTCACACTGTTACATGTTACACTGTTACATGTCACACTGTTACATGTTACACTGTTACATGTTACACTGTTACGTGAACTAGTAATTGCATATTTATAATTGCTTATTCGCAGCTGCAGGAGTAAAGTTGTTCTTCAGTAATATTCATCATATAATTGTTATAAACTTGCACTGCAGGAAGTACTTGTTACATACTCTGGTAATTCATCACAATCATCTACCACCAGGTTCGTCCTGAAACATTGCCTAGTATCCTCTCGGCTCTTTACCTTTTTTAAGTTCTTAGTTTACAACTGTGAGTACTTTTGTTAGCGCCTGAATGACCCTTACGGGTTTATCGCTTATTTGAGTATAATTATCGTTGCTCCCGTAAGCTGGTGAGGAGCTCTCGATCCAAGAAGTCGGAGTTAAGCTCCACTTATTCGGATCAAACGTGATTGTCTCGCATCTCCCAGGCGCTGTATGACCCATGAGGGTTAAGTGCTTCCCCACAAATATCCCAGAATTCACTACGAGGTTGTATTAATACGCTGCTAGGCCAACATACGAATGAATACAACATATATTTCACACTTTGACGCCGAAGGGCTCTTGATCCAAGGAAATGGACCTGACCTCCCCTTCCTCGGATCGAACTTGATTGCCTCTCATTCTTCAGGCAAGTATATACCTTATGGGTTTTAACGTCCCCCATTAATAATAATAATATTCTTAATAATAAATATAGCAAGCCTTTCTTTTTTTGCTAGAGTTGTTGATATAGTCTAGGTCTAGGAGAATGAGGTACATATTACTAAACTTCGTTTCTCATAATACTTATCATCTCTCCTAATACCGCTGCCTACATCAACCGTGGGGCAATATTTATACTGCTCTGGCCACATCAATGGGGGGATGACAACATTATACTGCCCCTCTGGCCACATTATTGGAGGGGCAACATTTATCATGCCCCTCCGGCCACATCAACGGAGAGGTAACATCTATACTGCCCCTCTGGTTACATCAACAGAGGAGTAACATTTATTTATGCAGCTCTTCTGGGTAATTACATCAATGGAGGGGCAACATTTATACTGCACCGCTGGTCACATCAGTGGACGGGCAACATATATACTGTCCTACTGGCCATGTCAATGGAGGGACAACATTTATACTGCCCCGCTGGCCACATCAACGGAGGGGCGACATTTATACCACCCCTCTGGCCCCCATCAACAGAGCGGCAACATTTATACCGCCCCTCTTGTCACAGCAACAGAGTTTAGTTCACAGAGAGGCAACATTTATAAACTCCATTTTTCCTTCCTGCGGATATTCCTTAAACGGTTTTAATGTGAGGCCGGTTACTGTACTCAGGCGAAGGTATAAGTACTCACCTAATTGTGGTTGCAGGGGTCGAGGCTCAGTTCCTGGCCCCGCCTCTTCGCTGCCCGCTACTGGGTCTCTGCTCTCCCTTCTCCATGAGCTTTATCATACCTCGTCTTAAAACTGTGTATGGTTCCTGCTTCCACTATATCTTTCTCTAGACTATTCCACTTCCTGACTACTCTGTGGCTGAAGAAATGCTTCCTAACATCCCTTTGACTCATCTGAGTCTTCAGCTTCCAGTTGTGTCCCCTTGTTTCTGTGTTCCCTCTCTGGAACATCCTGTCACTGTCTACCTTGTCGATTCCCCGCAGTATTTTGTATGTCGTTATTTATGTTTCCTCTGACCCTTCTTTCCTCCATTGTTCTTAGTCCTATTTCCCTCAACCTTTCTTCATAAGACAGACCCCTGAGTTGTGGAACTAACCTTGTCGCAAACCTTTGCACTTTCTCTAGTTTCTTTACGTGCTTGACCAGGTGTGGTTTCCAGACTGGTGCTGCATACTCTAGTATGGGCCTGACGTACACGGTGTACAGTGTCTTGAACGATTCCTTGTTAAGGTAACGGAACGCTAATCTTAGGTTTGCCAGTCGCCCATATGCTGCCGCAGTTATCTGGTTTGATGTACAAATACAAATTTGTATTTCTTTATGTGTCCCAAAAATAATGTATTTCACATGTAATAAAACATTGGTAGGCACAGCAGAAAGCCACTAGTATGCAATGCATCTCGAGCAAACTAATATTGATGCTTAAAGGCTACTTGAGAATTAGACATAGATTATAATCTATGTCTAGTCTAATCTAATAATTATTATGTAGGATTTCTTATGCAGTTAACTACACTATGAAAGGAAGCTAGTAAGTAAGTTTTTATTCAGGTACTGGTACACATAAATAAAGTTACACAGATTATCCTACATACGGAGTTTAAGGACAGAGATGAGCTGAGTTTGTTTGACATAGCGAATTGCTGTTTCAGTTACGTTAGGGCTATGTGGTGCTTTGTAACAGTAGCTCTGAATCGATTGGCAGACAGGGGACCTTTCGATGCACCAGGCAAAGAATTCCAGATCTCAGGGCCTTTTATGAGCATTGAGCTTTTGCATAGGTTGAGTTGGTCACGGGGATGTCAGAGAGGGTTTCGTATCCCTGTTCTTCCTCATGTTTCCGTTTCCAAAGAAAACTAATAATAATAATAATAATAATAATAATAATAATAATAATAATAATAATAATAATAATAATAATAATAATAATAATAATAATAATAATAATAATAATAATAATAATAATAATAATAATAATAATAATAATTATAATAATAATTAATAATAATATATTACAAGGACGCCAATGGAAATAAATTCCTTTGTCTGATTCTTTTGGGTTATCCTAGGTAATTTACACATATGTTACTGTGTACCTAAATAAACTTAGATGCTGGTCAATATATCTTCCCAGTTCATCATCCAAGAATATTCGACAGAACGTAAGCTGTCAGTAGCCTTTACAAACCCCAACAAGAAGACGAAGCAGCATCATCATGGTGGTGTCTGAGGCTGGCAACTGGTGTCTCATTGAGAGTGACCCCGGGGTCTTCACTGACCTCATACACAAGTTTGGTGAGATGATCTAACATCCTCAGCACCTGGCACACCTGTTGCCTGCTATAGGTCCTCCCTCACACTTTATTTCCTCTTTAAGTATCTGGCAAACCAAGCATGGAGACCCACAACGAGATTCAAATGTTAATCTCTCGTATATTACATTCTGGCCATGTTGTTTAATATTTAATATAACATAGTGATCTCCGCACTGCTGTCAGGTATCCTTGATCAAATAGTTTATATTTATGGTGAAGCTACTATAAAATAACGTAAGGTTGCTAATTGGCAATATAAGAACCCCATTGGAATTAAGTCACTTCGAATTTTTTGTTTTTTCTAAGCAATTTTCACATGTTACTGTGTAAGACAGTTGTAATCATCCAAAAATTGTGTAAACTAAATAGGCAAATATAATAGAAATTTAGCACAAAAACTAAAGTTTTTATTTAAGCCTCGTATGCAATTTCAAACTGTTGCAATGGTTTTATATAGTAAATTATGTAGAATTTAGTCTAGGATAGCCCAATGAAGTCCAACAATATGACCTATTTGTATTGAGGTTTGTAAAACTAGGTTTAACTACATAAGTCATATTGATCCTCTTTTTCACTGGATTTCTTTAGTGTAAATATAGTGAGACTCCATTAACTATGCTGTTATTTATATATCACAATGAGGGATGGGAGAAAGGAGAGGATAAAGCATTACAATATATGAGTGATGTTATAGTACCATGGTGTCTGTTTCATATTACCATACCATAGAGAAAGAATATACAGGCACAATACCATGACTGGAACAATACACAAATAACTCGCACATAGGGGAAAGAAACTTATGACAGTATTTCAGTCCGACTTGGACCATTAATTATGTCGGAATAAAATGTCATAAGTCTTTTTCCTATGTGTGGGTTATTTGTGTATTGTTCTATACCAAAGTTTCAGTACAGTACTGTTGTACATTATCATGGTTGCCATATAATATGGGACTCGTGCATAGCATGATACAGTAGTACAGTATTCATATTGTAGTACGTACCACTGTACTATAAGGGGCATAATGATAGTACTGTACCACAATGGGTGGAGAAGTAGAAGCCAGCATATTCTGTAAATTAACCTTATCCTGACTCCACTCATTCCAGAAAGCAATCCTTATGACCACATTTCCATTTTTCAAATCCCTGCCTAATTATAATTTTCAAATTTGTATTTGAAGAGTTGGCATTGTTCTTTAATATGTATTAGTTTCCATTCCAAACAGAGAATGTTATTGAAGGTCTGTTCTTTGAAATAACATAAAATTTTCAGGAGTGAAAGGTGTCCAGGTGGAAGAAATATGGAGTTTAGATGATGATTCCTTCACAAATCTGAAGTAAGTGTTTTAATTTCATACGTCTATAATAAATAAATATGTAAATTGTACATATCAGTGATTTTAACCTAAACAGATATTATCTCTCATATACAGTGGGTCCCCAGATTTCATCAATAATTCGTTCCAGTCTGCTGTTCAAGTGCCGTTACCGAACGAATTTGTTCCCATAAGGATGAATGTAAATTAGATTAATCCGTTTCAGACCTCCAAAAATACACTTACAAAAGCACTTACAAAAATACACTTACATAATTGTTCGAGTTGGGAGCTGTACGAAATTCGGGAATCCACTGTACTGTACTATACTTCAAAAACTGTTTCACTATTAGAGCTTATAATAAAACAACTTACACGAGAACAAAATTAACAGTGTAGTACAAATTTATATACATACTGTGCTGTAATTATTGTACATACTGTACTCATTAATAAGAATTTAAGTACAGTGGACCCCCGAGTAACGAACACCCCGGAAATCATACAATTATGTAAGTACTGTATAATATTGTAAGTGCTTGTGGAAGTGTATTTTTGGGGGTCTGAAATAGACTAACCTACGTGAGATTATTCCTTAAGGGAGTAAATTCGTTCGGTAATGGCACTTGAGCAGGCTTCTGGAATGAAGTTTTTACGTTACTCGGGGGTCCACTGTATACAGTTAAAAATTGAGCATCTGTAAACTTACCTTGGTGGAAAATGACCAATGTGCTCAAAATCTTGGACACTTGAATACAGTAAGGAATTAGGATAGTGCCTTTTTAATAAAAAAAGGAAGGGAAGGTGGTTAAGCAAAGGTAACCAGAGGGTAAAAGCACATGGACCATAACATGGTCATATAAAATCCCGGTATATCGAAAATGGCGATTAAATTAAATACTTTAATTCAATTTTGTTCCTCAGGCCTGTGCATGGTCTCATTTTTTTGTTCAAATGGCAGCAAGAGGAGCAGCTTTCTGGTACGGTGGTGCAAGATAATCGTTTGGATAAGATATTCTTTGCTAAACAGGTAAATGGGATAACAATTTAGTAAAATAGCATGTAGATGTAAAAGATTTTTCTAATTAGTATTAATGGCTAATGGTTATTATGGGAATAATTAGATATTCCATTCATTTCAAGATTAGTCATTCTAATGAGCCACCAGCCACTTGTTAATGAGTAGTGAGCTGTTGAAGGGGAGTGCATTAATGCTGGGGCTCTTAGCCTAAGGAATTGGTGCTATCCTCCCCTTCCTTGGATCAGATCTGATTTCCATATAACCTGTTGTCCAGGCAATGTATGGGCCTTACATATATAATACTGTAATGTGAATTAGTAATTAATGAATCATTTTCTTGTGTACTTGTTTTTATGAGTTTAAATACTTGTCCCTGGCATAAAAATTATATATGTTCAAGTGAAGTTGGAGTTGCTTAACAAGTGTCGATTTACACCCTGAGTTGACATTGCTATTGTGTTGGAATTCTTTTTGTTTTTGTTTTTGTTTTTTAACACTTCAGCCGTCTCCCATCAAGTTACAGATATCCTGAAATTTTTTTATCCGAAGTTACCACTATCTCTTACACGACACCCTTACCATGCTGAGGTCAGATATTCCTTGTACATCAGATTTTATGAGAGGAAAATATTTCATAGATGGCACATGTAGAAGAGAAATATCACAAGTGTACTTCCCTCCAGTCCACCCTGCTGGGCTTCAGAGTGCTGAACACACTCTAAGTATGCGTCATTTTGTTGCAAATTTACATGGAATTTGAATATAATTGTGAAATGTGTATTCAAGATGTAATTCTTTTAACTGTTTCCAATCTAGTGACTGAAAACAAACAGTAATGAAAATGAAAGTGCATAAAGAAGAAATAGCTATGGCTAGATATAAGCACTTACAATTGTAAATTGAATGTAAATAGACAGGGTGGACTGGAGGGAAGTACACTAATGATATTCCTTTTCCACATGTGCCATCTGTGATATATTTTCCTCTCATAAAATCTGATACCTTTGAAGGTACCTTACCTTTGAAGAGTTTCGAGAGTATCTACTCTCTGAGCCCGGCCATGGGTAAGGGTGTTGTGTAAGAAATAGTGGTAACTTCGGATAAAATTGTTCAGGATATCTAACTTGTACCTGTGTCTTGTGATACCACTGAGTATGAAAGGTACTGCATGAATGATTGAAAGTCTCTCTAAATATCTTAATCCCACTTTTTCTACAACAATTTTCATCGTTGCATATTAGGTGTCTTCCCTTTCCCCTCACTATGAAAGTGGCAAATGTGTTAAGATTTTTATGTGTTAAATTTTTATGACTACTGTATAAGTAATATAGTGATGTATGTATACAGTGGAACCTCTACTTACAATACACACACAACCAAGAGAGGAGCTTACGACGACGTTTCGGCCCGACTTGGACCATTTACAAAGTCACACTGAAACGTTGTTGTAAGCTCCTCTCTTTTTATATGTGCGGGTTGTGTGTGTATTGTTCCAGTCACGGTATTGTGCCTTTTTTGTTATCTCTACTTACGAGTTTAATCCGTTCCATGACCTTGCTCGCATCTGGATTTGCTCGTTTGCAGAGTCAATTTTCTTCATTTAAATTAATTGAAATGCAATTATAATCCGTTCCGGCTCTCAGGAGGCAAGACAAGATACAGTGGACCCCCGGTTTTCGTGATTTTTTCGTTCCAGAATGCTGTTCAAGTGCCATTACCAAACGAATTTATTCCCATAAGGAATAATGTAAAGTAGACTAGTCCTTTTAGACCCCAAAAATACACTTACAAAAGCATTTAAAAAAATACACTTACATAAAAGGGCGAGTTTGGAGCAGGACGAACACCGGGGGTCCACTGTACTTCAATATTCAAGGAGTATTTTGTCCTGTCTTCAGACAAACCCTCGTCTGCTAACGCCGCCACATATATAATGACATACAGTGACCCGAGTTGAACCGAAATCGTACAATTATGTAAGATAATATTGTAGTGCTTGTGGAAGTGTATTTTGGGGGTCTGAAATAGCTAACCTACGTGACATTATTTCTTAAGGAAGTAAATTCGTTCGGTAATGGCACTTGAGCAGGCTTCTGGAATGAATTTTGCTCATTAGGCGGGGGTCCACTGTACAGTGGACCCCCGAGTTTCGTAAAAACTTCACTCCTGAAGTCTGCTCAGGCACCATTACCGAACGAATTTACTCCCTTAAGGAAAAATGTCACGTAGGTTAGTCTATTTCAGACCCCCAACAATACACTTCCACAAGCACTAACAATATTATACTTACATAATTGTACGATTTCCGGGGTTTACGAAACTCGGGGGGTCCACTGTAGTATGTCATTATATATGTGGCGGCGTTGGCAGCAGACGAGGGTTTGTCTGGAGACAGGACAAAATACTCCTTGAATATTTCGGCAATATCAACTTCATGGCTTATTTATCTATCACAATTCATCTAATATGACATAATAAACAATATAAATAACATAAAAACCTGATATATACTCTAGAATGAATAAAATGTCATTATGTGACAAGTGGAGGCAGCCACAACCGCTCCCGCATTATTGTGGTATTCACTTCCATCTAATGACGGCTTTTCGAAGCCGTCTATTATTATAATTATTATTATATAGTACATTATTATTATACATGTATTATTATTATTATTATTATTATATATTATTATTATAACCCCTTCTCCTGTATATACAGTGAGCCCCCGGTTCTCGTTATTAATCCGTTCCAGAGGGCCCGTCGAACACCGATTTGGACGAACTCCGAATCTATTTTCCCCCATGGAAATAAAATTAATCCGTTCCAGATACCCAAAAGTATTAAAATAAAATATTTTTTACAACATATAGACATTAAATTACATACAATTTTATGATAAATAAAGAAATAATAATACAATAACATGTCACTTACATTTATTGAAGAGTTGTTGATGTGTAGAAGATGGGAGGAGGGGAGAGGATGGAAGTTTTTTCATTGTTTGGAAAGGAAATCCCCTTCTATAAAGACATCAGGTAACAAGTCCTTGCCTTCCTTCTACATTCCCTGCATGCCTGCTACACTCCCTGCATGCCTGCTACACTCCCTGCATGCCTGCTACACTCTCTACATGCCTGCTACACTCCCTGCATGAATGCTACACTCCCTGCATGAATGCTACACTCCCTGCATGAATGCTACACTCCCTGCATGAATGCTACACTCCCTGCATGAATGCTACACTCCCTGCATGAATGCTACACTCCCTGCATGAATGCTACACTCCCTGCTTGCCTGCTACACTCCCTGCATGCCTGCTACACTCTCTGCATGCCTGCTACACTCCCTGCATGCCTGCTACACTCCCTGCATGAATGCTACACTCCCTGCATGAATGCTACACTCCCTGCATGAATGCTACACTCCCTGCATGAATGCTACACTCCCTGCATGAATGCTACACTCCCTACATGAATGCTACACTCCCTGCATGAATGTTACACTCCCTGCATGAATGCTACACTCCCTGCATGAATGCTACACTCCCTGCATGAATGCTACACTTCCTTCATGCCTGCTACACTTCCTGCATGCCTGCTACACTTCCTGCATGCCTGCTACACTCCCTGCATGAATGCTACACTCCCTGCATGAATGCTACACTCCCTGCATGAATGCTACACTCCCTGCATGCCTGCTACACTCCCTGCATGCCTGCTACACTCTCTGCATGCCTGCTACACTCTCTGCATGCCTGCTACACTCCCTGCATGAATGCTACACTCCCTACATGAATGCTACACTCCCTGGATCCCTGCTTTACTCCCTGCATCCCTGCTGCACTCTTTACCACAGGCTTGGCACTAGGAGCTTTCTTGGGGCCCATGGTGGCCTATTTAGCAGTTGCAAACACTAAAAACAGTGGAATAATGACAATATACTGGTATGAATGCGTGGGTGGTGGTCGCTCGCTTGTAAACAATAGCACACTGACGCTCAGTGGAGTGCCCGAGGCCCAGCTGGGCCACGCGTACGCGTCTGGGACGAATCGCCAACTCCGAGCGGATTCGTTAACACCGAGCCAAAATTCTCTTGAAAAAACCTAACGAACACCGATTTGGACGAACTCCGACGCTAACGAACACCAGGGGTTGACTGTACATATTACTAAATGTAAAAGGAGAAACTTTCATTTTTCCTTTTGGGTCACCCTGTCGGTGGGAAACGGCCGACGTGTTGAAAGAAGAAAGATTATTATTTTACGTATTAGTATTAGTATTTTTTTTATTATTAACACATCGACCGATTCCCACCAAGGCAGGGTGGCCTGAAAAAGAAAAACTTTCATCATCATTCACTCCATCGCTGTCTTGTTAGAGGGGTGCTTTACACTACAGTTATAAAACTGCAACATTAACACCCCTCCTTCAGAGTGCAGACACTGTACTTCCCATCTCCAGGACTCAAGTCCGGCCTGCCGGTTTTCCTGAATCCCTTCATAAATGTTACTTTGCCCACACTCCAGTATTATTATTATTATTATTATTATTATTATTATTATTATTATTATTATTATTATTATTACAATATAAATAATTTGGAATTTTTAAATTATTGGGAACGCCTTCAAGTCTTGAACATGTACTCATTGGAGCGGAGGAGAGAGACATACATGATAATATATACTTGGAAAGTACTTGAGGGCCTGGTCCCAAATCTGCACACTGCCATAACAACATACTGGAGTGAGAGATATGGGAGAAAGTGTAAAATAAACCCAGTGAGGAGCAGGGGTGCGGTGGGGACAATACGGGAGCACTGTATTAACATCCGGGGTCCCAGACTATTCAACATCTTACCAGAAGATATCCGAAACATCGCTGGAACCAGTGTAGAAGCTTTCAAGAGGAAACTGGACAAGTATCTTCATCGGGTGCCAGATCAACCAGGCTGTGATGGATATGTGGGGCAGCGGGCCTCCAGCAGCAACAGCCTGGTTGACCAGGCAAGCACCAGACGAGCCTGGCCCATGGCTTGGCTCAGAGAGTAGATACTCTCGAAACTCTTCAAAGGTATATCAAAGGTATACAAAAAATAGAAGATTTACTGTTATGCAGACTACTGCATTATTGTAATAATTGTATTAGTATTAGTAACCCATTCATGACTGCATATTGGAATTTGTTTACTCTTGAACATAGCCAAAGAATCGAACATTTCTGCTACTTTGAGCTCAATTTCAAGGTACTTTTTGTCGTGAAACCAATCAAAATCATATCTATTTCTGTAATATATCTTCCATTCTATCAAATGAGACCAAAAAAACGAGAATACAACCATAAAAAACATACAAAAATACCAAAAATACCGCTAAGGTGAGGCTAATGCCTTAGAATTGAACTCCATTATTTATGGTCCGATTTCTTCCATTTTTGGTGTACGTTAAGAAGCATCTTTCCATCATACATTGCCCAAGTTTCAATAAGATAGTCCAACAGACAACTGAGATCCAATTCCCTAGATCAAGAGCAAGAGCCCCTCACCAATGTCAAGGAACCTCCCTTGAGGCCCGCTCGTGTCTGGAAGCAAAAAATCGACCAAGTGACTGCTCGTATCTGGAAAAACTTGCACGTGGATGCACTCGTAAGTGAAGGTTCCACTGTATATATAAGCATTTCACCTCAAACTATACAGCTTATGATGTGCAACAAAGCATAGATGGTATCAACATCTGAATGCTGGTAAAATCAGCTTTAATACCTATTTATTAATACAGTATGACTTAAAAAAATTATACTTAATTTACTTAAATAAATAGCATTTTAAAGAGGTTTTCTATTGTTTACTAAAGTTTAGGTGTTGACTTTTTAACCTTACACAGTTGAACCCGGATAGAACTGGATAGAAGTTGTGCACCAAGCAAAAAGATGAAGGGGACTAAGAAAAGCTATAAATAAGAGGATCATGAATTATGGGGTTTAACACATATCCCTAGTTTTCACATTTGCATCATATCTGGAAACCTAACCTCTGCAATGCCTCATTAGTACTGCTTAGTTTATGAAGAGTTTTTGGTTGATATTAATAAAAAATTATATTTGTAATATTTGTAAGAAGGAATTTGGACTGTGGGCATGATACATAGATGCCTCAGAGATGTGAAGTACAGTGGTCCCTCGGTTTTCGTGCATCTAAAAACTCGAACATTTACGTATGTAAGTGTATTTTCGTAAGTGCTGTTGCAAGTGTATTTTTGGGGGTCTGAAATAGACTAACCTACGTGACATTATTTCTTAAGGAAGTAAATTCGTTTGGTAATGGCACTTGAGCAGCATTCTGGAACGAATTTTCGGCGAAAACCGAGGGACCACTGTACCTGCAAGTGTTCAATTTAGGTTTCTGAGGCACTTTACATTCAAGTGATGAAAGATTCATTTGATGTGGTCTGTATTTGTGGCACTTGTAATAAATATTACTTGTACAATGTATGCAGTACTGTTTATTAATGAAAAACTTCTTTTCAGATGATAAACAATGCTTGTGCCACACAGGCAATTCTATCCATATTGCTTAACACAAAGCATGTGGACCTACAGCTTGGGAGTACTCTTGCTGAGTTTAAGGAGTTTACACAAACATTTGATGCTCATATGAAAGGTTTAGCACTCTCCAATTCAGATACTATTCGCAATGTGCACAACTCGTTTGCCAGGTAAGTGAACTGAGGAAACATGAAAATTGATTAGATTTATATCAGGACTGTTAATCACTAGATAGGTATGTCATGCTCCCACTATCCACCTACTTGTTTAATTTATAGCATTATATTTTTTGAAACATGGAAGTTCAGTAATGTGTCTTGAAAATCTGTGTTCAGATTTTCCTTGTTGCATAGTTATATGTTGAGTTGATCACAGAGAGAGTGACAGGTAAAGGCTGTAAGAAGGTTGTAGGTAATTTTGACAGAATTTTATTGTAGCCTATATAAAAAAAGTCTTACCCCTGTCTTTATTTTGCACCTGCAAGCTAAATTTTTCTTGTTAAAGTTACCCTTGTAGTAACAGCAACATGAAAAAATTATCAGGAAACCCTTATATGTTTGTGTATTAGGTACAGTAATTAAAAGGCATGAATGTTGTTTGTAGCAAAATTATTTATATGAAGGTAAAATTCTGTTCTCATCATTCACTGTATATGCAGAAAATTGTAGATATGGATATTAATTTTGTTTTTGTTTTACACTTGAAAGTGCACATCTAAGATTAGTAATTGGTTAACACTGAACCTTCTTTCAATAGGCAGACACTCTTTGAGTTTGACAAGCAGCAACCCTCAGAAGATGACGATGTGTTTCACTTTGTGGGATATATTCCCATTGAAGGTCGTCTATATGAGCTGGATGGCCTCAAGGATGGTCCAATAGACTTGGGACCGATATCTCCTGGTACAGATTGGCTCACAGTTGTACAGCCAGTTATTCAACGAAGAATTCAGAAGTAGGGTGCTTTTTGTTTTCTTTTAAATATTGTTTGTTTTGCAGTATATAAAAGTACAGTACCTTTACCTTTGATATACCTTTGATGAGTTTCGAGGAGCTCGGCCATGGGCCAGGCTCATCTGGTGCTTGCCTGGTCAACCAGGCTGTTGTTGCTGGAGGCCCGCTGCCCCACATATCCATCACAGCTTGGTTGATCTAGCACCTGGTGAAGATACCTTTCCAGTTTCCTCTTGAAGACTTCTACACTTGTTCCAGCCGTGTTTCTGATATCTTTTGATAAGACATTGAATAGTCTGGGACCACGAATGTTGATAGTGTTCATTTATTTATTGTTATGTTTTATAGTCAGTGAAGACATTTTATGTACTAGACTATGACATATTTGGCTTTTAAGTTTTCCATAATTTACAAGGCAATAATATATGCAACTGTCCATTTTTTATAAGCTGATGGGAAGTACAGTAGTGTAATAAGGTAATAAGATATTTAGATCCTTTCTTACCTTGTTAGCTTTTCTAAACAGTTTCAGTTAAACTGAATACAGTAGACCGTCATTTAACATGGTACTTACGCTCCTGAAAACGCTGTGGTAGTTAAAACTATGTTAGACAAACTGAAGAACTTGTGGGAAAAATAGGGTTACATTCCTGGGAGCCCCCAAAAAGCCAAACAACTAAAAAGCCAACTAAAAGTGAATATGTAATTGTATTTCATTGTCGTGATGTATTATGTTATTTTTACTGCTTAAGATTACAAATGCAACAGAAATAATAGTATTTTTTACCTTAACCCTTTGAGGGTCGAGACCCCTTATCCATAACTCACACTTAAGAATAATTTTGTAAGTGTTTTAGTAAAAAAAAAAAAAATTGCGATCAATACTTTCCGAGGTATAAGAGGCGTGAAATTGACAGAAAGTGAACCGCTTACGGCAGCATCGCCGACTGCCGGTCACGTATATTTTCTTTTTTTTTACTTTTTTCTTTTATTTTTAAACATTTTATTTTTTCAAGTAACTTTTATGGCCTGTGAGACCAATATAAGGTAAACCAACAATAAAAAATGTTGTTTATTACTATTTTTCTATCATATACTATATATACACATATAGAGACACTGTATACATTCCAAGAAATGCTAGAGCTTCTAGAAGCTTGTGCGTGGGTGGACTTGTAAATATGCTGAGTCAGCGGCATGGCTGGTGTCACAATGACGCATTATACCATCACTCACTATCCTCACTGCCTTTGCTAACACACGCCTTCCCCACCCCACCACCCACATGGAAATAAGTCACTGTCTGACTTCTTTGGGTTATCCTAGATTGATGGTCATCTGGGTCCTTCCTTCCTTCCTTCCTTCCTTCCTTTCTTCCTTTCTTTCTTTCTTTCTTTCTTTCTTTCTTTCTTTCTTTCTTTCTTTCTTTCTTTCTTTCTTTCTTTCTTTCTTTCTTTCTTTCTTTCTACCTACCTACCTACCTACCTACCTACCTACCTACCTACCTACCTACCTACCTACCTACCTACCTACCTACCTACCTACCTACCTACCTACCCTTCCTCCTTCCTACCTACCTTCCCTCCTTCCTTCCTCTCATCTCATCCTTCCTTCCTACCTACCTTCCTTCCTTCCTTCCTTCCAACCCACCAACCCAACCCAACCAACCAACCCAAACCCAACCCACTTTCCTTCCTTCCTTCCTTCCTTCCTTCCTTCCCTCCCTCCCTTCCTTCCCTCCCTCCCTCCCTCCCTCCTTCCTACCTACCTTCCCTCCTTCCTACCTACCTTCCCTCCTTCCTTCCTACCTACCTTCCCTCCTTCTTTCCTTCCTTCCTCTCATCTCTTCCTTCCTTCCTACCTACCTTCCCTCCCTCCTTCCTACCTACCTTCCCTCCTTCCTTCTTTCCTTCCTTCCTCTCATCTCTTCCTTCCTTCCTACCTACCTACCTTCCCTCCTTCCTACCTACCTTCCCTCCTTCCTTCCTCTCATGTCTTCCTTCCTGCCTTCCTTCTGGTTTTCTGGGCATTGTTTTCGGTCACAAACTTCTCAAAACCATGAAATTCATCTTCACTGACACTTCCGTCTTGGGAAAATATGACTCCCAATTCACCAGGGAGTGAAGAATTTCTTACCGCGAGGCATGGTAAACAAGGCGTACTGAAACGGCGTTCCCACAATGCAGTGGATGATTGTGGAGGGTGGAGAATTATGCTATGGCCCTACTGGGCTGAGGTGGGTGGTCGAGGTTCTGGTACTGAAGTCGATGGTTGTACTGGAGTGTGCATAAATTCTGTAATGGATTTCTGTTCTATTTTACCCCACAGATATGGCAATTAAAAGATATAAACTCAATCCAAAAATAAACACAGGTAGCTCCTAGCACAGGATGGTCCTATACACGTATGAACTGTATGAACCGGCTGGGACAAGGGTGGTGGGAGTGATGGAGGGTGACGGAGGGTGGCGGGGGATGGCAGTAGGTCTCCCCCGTTGACTCATTGGTCTAACCCACAGCCAGGCAGTGTATCCTGCGGGTGATGCTTCAAATTTTTTCCCCTCCTGCAAACTGAATTGTGTTAAGTTAATTTTACGAAGTGTTATACAAAAATATGCTGCAATTCTTCAATAGTGCTATAACCAAAACGTGCCATACAAAACCATGTTAAACGATGGTCTACTGTACCATATTATATGCACAATATAAACTCTTACTGCACTGCAGTGACTCAGCAGATAATATAGCAAGAGAAGCATTTCTTTATAGAATGCAACAGAGTAGCCAAACCAGTACAGTATTACACATTCTGTCATGTTAGGACTATATATCCTCCCTCCCTTACATTACTTTACTACTAGAACTATGCATAATACAACAACATATATGTACGTAATGTAAAACTTTGTAATGTCATGGAAAATAAACTTTACTGCTTCATCTTATTATTATCATGCTCTACATATATTCATTATTTTTACGTTTGATTTTGACTTAAGATGAAATGTTGTATTATTTAGTAATAGCTAAAGCAAATCTTTGTGTTCACATTGTTACAAGTTCTTCATAATGCTATACAGCACATTTTTAATACTATTAATTTTTTCAGATACAGTGAAGGTGAAATTCACTTCAATCTTATGGCTATCGTCAGTGATCGGAAGATGGTTATTGAAAGGAATATTGTACAGATACAGAGAGAAATTGAGGTAATTTCCTTGGTTCATACTATCTCAGCATTTACAAAAAAAGTACATAATACATAAATATGATGTTATTGATATTTTCTATAATTTGTTTAACCCTTAAACTGTTCAAACGTAGATCTACGTTTGTACCGCTAGCGCTTCAAACATAGATCTACATTTTATTTTTCCTGCCTCCATATTTGGCACAATTGGCCTGAGATGCCTGGTCAGTATAGAATGAGTCTTAACACTTGGTGTGTGCAGTATTAAAAAAAATCTGGGACCACTTAGTACCTTGTGGGAGCACCAGTTCAGTTGAGCGCCAGCTAGAGCAAATAGCGTGGCAAACACCAGGGTCCAAACCGTAGATCTTTGCTATGAGCTCAGCTCACTCAGATAAGCTGTGATCGGTAAATTTGGGCCTAGATATGAGAGAATGCATCTATGTGGTAAGTGTGCACCATATAAAGTAAATCCTGAAGCACGCAGTGCATAATTAGAAAAAAAACTGCGACTGTGTTTTTGGATTAAAACAGCAACTTTGCAGTGTATTTTCATGTGGTTTTTACAGTTGTGTTCCCGGTTTCTTGGTCACATTTGATAGAATGGAAGATATATATATTACAGAAATTGAGATAATTTTGATTAGTTTTAGTACTGAAAATAGCTTGTAATTGAGCTCAAAGTAGCAGAAATGTTTGATTTTCGCTGATTTTCAAGAGTAAACAAATCACATCACGCGTCCAATACACTGATAGTGTTTATACAATTATTACAGTATTGCATAAGAGTAATTCATCTATTTTTTGGTGTGAATAAAAATTCTTTATGTGAATAAAAAATCAAAATGGAATTCATCTGTAAAGCCTGGAAACGTAACTAATAAACAGAGGAAATGTTACTTTAGTGCCAGGAATGCCTGCATTGTTTATTCTGGATGCTATTTTGAAATTGGAATATTTTGAACTTTGTGTGAAATTGGCAAAATTACCAATTTGTGATCACTTTATTGGCTAGTTGAAAGAGTTGATTGGGCAGTTTCTTGTGATCAATCGATAAAATAGAAGTAATACTAACGAAATAGCTAAGAATTTGGTCGACTGGAATAATGTAATTGGCCTAAAATAGGAGTCAAAGTGGGTAAAATTGCCAATGTGTAAATATCACTGACACAGTAAAATTTGCGATAGTGTAATTTCATCAGTTTTCCACCAAATTTTGTACTTTTTGTTTTATTACTTTCAGAAAAAGATTCTCTACCATTTCATAAGATTTTTTTTTTTTTTTTTAAATTCTTGGACCCTGTGGACAATGCGTAGATCTACGGCTTGGACCCTGAAAGGGTTAAGAGGAAAGTGATGTTGACCCAGAGTTTAGTGGCTTTGAGATGGATGTGGCCACAAGTAGTCAAGGAAATATCAAAAACCTCGATAATAACCCATGTCCAACATTTGTGCAACATCCTTTCATTTCTGATACCACTGGTAGTGTCATCCGGCCAGAATGTCCAATAACCTATGCCCTAAGTAAAGAGAAATGACTCTGGAACATGTGTAATATGTATTCGGCTGGCTGGCTGACTGACTTTGGCTGTCTCTCTGTCTTTGGCTGTCTCTCTGTCTGTATCTGTCTGTCTCTATCTGTCTCTGTCTATATCTGTATGTGTCTATATCTCTGTCTGTCTGTCTATATCTGTCTGTCTGTCTATATCTGTCTGTCTGTCTATATCTGTCTGTCTGTCTATATCTCTGTCTGTCTGTCTATATCTCTGTCTGTCTATATCTCTGTCTGTCTGTCTATATCTCTGTCTGTCTGTATCTCTGTTTCACACAGGTAAACATAAATACAGTTACATTATACAAAGGTTAGTGGACGAGTTTAGGAGAGTGTGTAAAGGTAGAAAGTTGAAAGTGAACATAGATAAGAGTAAGGTGATGAGGGTATCAAACAATTTAAATAAAGAAAAATTGGATATCACATTGGAGAGAGGGATTATGGAAGAAGTAAATGTTTTCAGATATTTGGGAGTTGACGTGTCAGCGGATGGTTTTATGAAGGATGAGGTTAACCATAGAATTGATGAAGGAAAAATGGTGAGTGGTGCATTGAGGTATCTGTGGAGACAAAAAACGTTATCCATGGAGGCAAAGAAGGGAATGTACGAAAGTATAGTGGTACCAACACTCATATATGGGTGTGAAGCATGGGTTGCAAATGCTGCAGCGAGGAGGAGGCTGGAGGCAGTGGAGATGTCCTGTCTAAGGACAATGTGTGGTGTAAATATTATGCAGAAAATTCGGAATGTGGAAATTAGGAGGTGTGGAGTTACTAAAAGTATTTGTCAGAGGGCTGAAGAGGGGTTGTTGAGGTGGTTTGGTCATTTAGAGAGAATGGATCAAAGTAGAATGACTTGGAGAGCGTATAAATCTGTAGGGGAAGGAAGGCGTGATAGGGGGTCGTCCTAGAAAAGGTTGGAGGGAGGGGGTAAAGGAGGTTTTGTGGGCGAGGGGCTTGGACTTCCAGCAAGCATGTGTGAGCGTGTTAGATAGGAGGGAATGGAGAAGAATGGTTTTTGGGACATGACGATCTGTTGGAGTGTGAGCAGGGTAACATTTTGTGAAGGGATTCAGGGAAACCAGTTAATTGATTTAGTTGAACTTGAGTCCTGGAAATGGGAAGTACAATGCCTGCACTTTAAAGGAGGGGTCTGGGATAGTGGCAGCTGGGAGGGACTATTCTCAGCTGTCGTATCTGAGCGCCTCTGCAAAGACAGT
Organism: Cherax destructor; assembly: GCA_009830355.1. Classification (NCBI taxonomy): domain Eukaryota; kingdom Metazoa; phylum Arthropoda; class Malacostraca; order Decapoda; family Parastacidae; genus Cherax; species Cherax destructor. The sequence goes on along the minus strand of WNWK01001156.1, from coordinate 95,278 downwards.
GATTATGTATGAGTGTAGTGAAAGTGTTGAACGATGATGAAAGTATTTTCTTTTTGGGTCACCCTGCCTCGGTGGGAGACGGCCGACTTGTTGAAAAAAAAAAAAAACATTATACATAGTGTAAATTACCTGGGATAACCCAAAAAATCCAGGCAACGTGCTATACAGTGCTTGTAGATTTTTTTCTTTTTTTTTTCTTTTTTTTTTTTTCAACAAGTCGGCCGTCTCCCACCGAGGCAGGGTGACCCAAAAAGAAAGAAAATCCCCAAAAAGAAAAAACTTTCATCATCATTCAACACTTTCACCACACTCATACAAAATCACTGTTAGATAGATATAAGATATAATATAAGGCATAATAAACATGACACAAGTAATATATATTTTCACTTGCTCAGGAATCAGGGAGTGGCTCGTGAACCAACAAGTTTATGAGCAGCTCCCTGAGACAGAGACAAAAGCAGATGGAAAGACACACACAGGCAGACAGAAAGACAGATAAGCAGTGGTAGACAGACAGATAAGCAGTGGTAGACAGACAGATAAGCAGAGCTAGACAGACAGACAGACCGATAAAGAGACAGACAGACAGACCAATAGAGAGACAGACAGACAGATAGACATGTTTGTGTGTAACTGAAAACAAATCAAGCCAGGGTTCCCTTGAGCAGTGCATGTTCATAAAGTGTCACTGCACTGTCAGCAGTTTACTGACACGCGTCATAACACCATGCTTCAAGGAGTTTCATGTATACTCCAGCATGTCTAAAACATTGCTGAGACCTATAAATACTTTGTATATATTTCTAGACAATAGTAAATGACCAAGGCAGGTGAAAATATTCACCTGTCAGTGTGTTTATGATTATTTGAGTACAGTCTCTCCTCGGATGGAAATAAATGGTATAAAATACCGACACAATGGAAAAATAAACACATAAGCAGTATAATGTGATCCTTTATTGACAACGTTTCGCCCACGCAGTGGTCTTTATCGAGTCAAAAACAGATCTACCTGGATACAGGAAACATGAGTATTTATAGGATTTAGTCAGGTGGAGTATGTTGGGTCAGGTGGAGAATGCTGCATGTGACAGTCTTCAAAGTAGGGTGATAGTTACAACCTTGGATAACATAAAAAGAGATTGGACAAGTAAACATGAGTATAAATACTCATGTTTCCTGTATCCATGTAGATCTAAATAACAAAAAAAAGGCACAATACCGTGACTGGAACAATACACACACAACCCGCACATATAAAAAGAGAGGGCCTTACGACGACGTTCGACTTGGACCATTTACAAAGTCACACTAACACACAGAACAGGTGGAAGGAGTATTTATAGGCAGGCAGACAGGGGGAGGGTACAAGAGAGTGGGGTAATAATGGAGGTAGTAGTGGAAGTGGTAGTAGTAGTAGTGGAGTCAGTCATATTCTAGGAAAGGAGCACTGCAATGAAGCTGGCGGCCCACATGGGTTGGACGAGAACACAGAGGGAGGAAAAGACGAATAAAATAAAGAAGGACAAATACAAAGCAAAAGAAAAGAAAGAAAAGAAAACCCCTAGGAGAAAAAGTAGAAGGGGGAAGAGATGAAAGGGGAAGGAATCAGGTTAAGTCACGGGTGTTCTGAAGTTTGGAGCATTTAACAATGTAATGGGAGAGGAAAGCATCAACAGAAACAAAGCCAGGGCTAAGATTCATACAGGGAAAGTTGTGTATAAGGGAGGATTCAACCAGGCGGCGACTAAAGTTGGACGTAGGGTAGACAGTTTTAGCAGAAGACCAATCAATAGGATGACTGTGATCTCTGACATGACAGAAAATAGCATTATTAGTGTCGGCAAGCCTAACACTATTTTTGTGCTCCTTGAGTCTGTCAGAAAGAGATCGGCCAGTTTCTCCGAAGTACTGAAGAGGACAGGAGGAGCAAGAAATAGAGTAGACACCAGGAGAATCTGTAGAGGGAGGGGAGGTATGAACTAGATTAGTGCGAAGAGTGTTAGTCTGACGAAAGGTAAGTTTGATGTCTAAGGAACGGAGAGAGTTGCTGAGATTAGAGAGACCAGAGATGTAGGGAAGGCCGCCTGGTTGAATCCTCCCTTATACACAACTTTCCCTGTATGAATCTTAGCCCTGGCTTTGTCTCTGTTGATGCTTTCCTCTCCCATTACATTGTTAAAAGCTCCAAACTTCAGAACACCCGTGACTTAACCTGATTCCTTCCCCTTTCGTCTCTTCCCCCTTCTACTTTTTCTCCTATGAGTTTTCTTTTCTTTTGCCTTGTATTTGTCCTTCTTTATTTTATTCGTCTTTTCCTCCCTCTGTGTTCTCGTCCAACCCATGCGGGCCGCCAGCTTCATTGCAGTGCTCCTTTCCTAGAATATGACTGACTCCACTACTACTACTACCACTTCCACTACTACCTCCATTATTACCCCACTCTCTTGTACCCTCCCCCTGTCTGCCTGCCTATAAATACTCCTTCCACCTGTTCTGTGTGTTAGTGTGTGTGACTTTGTAAATGGTCCAAGTCGGGCCGAAACGTCGTCGTAAGGTCCTCTCTTTTTATATGTGCGGGTTATGTGTGTATTGCAGGTAGATCTGTTTGTGACTCGAAATAGCCCACTGCGTGGGTGAAACGTTGTCAATAAAGGATCACATTATACTGCTTATGTGTTTATTTTTCCACATACTACAGTACTATTTCAGTACCTAATCTTCTTTCAACACGTCGGCCGTTTCCCACCGAGGCAGGGTGGCCCAAAAGGAAAAACGAAAGTTTCTTCTTTTACATTTAGTAATATATACAGGAGAAGGGGTTACTAGCCCCTTGCTCCCGGCATTTTAGTCGCCTCTTACGACACGCATGGCTTACGGAGGAAGAATTCTGTTCCACTTCCCCATGGAGATAAGAGGAAGTAAGAACAAGAACTAGTAAGAAAATAGAAGAAAACCCAGAGGGGTGTGTATATATATGCTTGTACATGAATGTGTACTGTGACCTTAGTGTAAGTAGAAGTAGCAAGATGTACCTGAAATCTTGCATGTTTATGAGACAGAAAAAAGACACCAGCAATCCTACCATCATGTAAAACAATTACAGGCTTTCGTTATACATTCACTCGGCAGGACGGTAGTACCTCCCTGGGCGGTTGCTGTCTACCAACCTACTACCTACATTCAGTACCTAATATTAGTGGAAAAATAAACACATAAGCAGTATAATGTGGAGAATGCTGCATGTGACAGTCTTCAAAGTAGGGTGATAGTTACAACCTTGGATAACATAAAAAGAGATTGGACAAGTAAACATGAGTATAAATACTCATGTTTCCTGTATCCAGGTAGATCTGTTTGTGACTCGAAATAGCCCACTGCGTGGGTGAAACGTTGTCAATAAAGGATCACATTATACTGCTTATGTGTTTATTTTTCCACATACTACAGTACTATTTCAGTACCTAATATTAGTGGAAAAATAAACACATAAGCAGTATAATGTGATCCTTTATTGACAACATTTTGCCCACGCAGTGGGCTTTATTGAGTCACAAACAGATCTACCTGGAAACAAGAAACATGAGTATTTATAGGATTTAGTCAGGTGGAGATTGTTGGGTCAGGTGGAGAATGCTGCATGTGACAGTCTTCAAAGTAGGGTGATAGTTACAACCTTGGGTAACATAAAAAGAGATTGGACAAGTATAAGAACATAAGAAAGGAGGAACACTGCCACTGGCCCATACTTGGCAGGTCCATGTCAAAACCAACCCACCAACACCAATAGTATATGGGTAGACCTACTGCAGTGTTCCATTCTTAAGTTCTATGTGGGAAAGCGATGAAGAAGTTTCTTGGCAATAGGTTCAGCTATGTTGTAGAAGCCGTTGTTCTGGTTGAAGTTGTTGGATATACAGATGAGTGATGATTCCAGGATTCTTCGGTATTGAGTGTTGTCTTCTCTGGCGATGAGTCTTGCGTTTCTGTAGTTGATTAAATGGTTGTGTGAATTTCGGTGTTGAACACAGGCATTTCTCGGGTTGTCAGATCTGCCTGCGTACTGGTGTTCTGAAATACGTGTTTGGAGGTCTCTGGATAAAGCCTCGATAAAGCCCACTGTGTGGGTGAAACGTAGTCAATAAAGGATCACATTATACTGCTTATGTGTTTATTTTTCCATTGTGTCTGTATTTTATACCATTTATTTCCACCTAATATTAGTGTCAGAACAAAGATTGGCTATGAAATCACATGAACTATTATAAATTTTAATTATAAGAACAAAAATTATATAAATTAAAATAAAAACAAGAAAAAAAGGTATATCGGCAACACTTCTGCAATCGGCAGGAGTCGATGTTGCCATCAGATGAGCATCCAGTGGCAACTTCGTGGTCTTATATCTCGGTAAGTACTGATCCTAAAAAAAAAATTTTTTTGTCTTATTACACACAGAAAATTGCCGTCTTTAATTTTTTTTTTTTTTTTTCAAAAGATTCGGAGCGCTGGCAGTGAAAACATAGATCTACGTTTGGACAGTTTAAGGGTTGAATTTCATATGTAATAATTATTTGATTTATTTGAATACAATCTTCTTTAATGTGAGAGAAATTAGATGTATAGTGGTACCCCGAGTTTCGTACAGCTCCCAATTCGAACAATTATGTAAGTGTATTATTGTAAGTGCTTTTGTAAGTGTATTTTTGGGGGTCTGAAACGGACTAATCTAATTTACATTATTCCTTATGGGAACAAATTTGTTTGGTAACGGCACTCGAACAGCCTTCTGGAACGAATTATGTCCGAAACTTAGGGTACCACTGTATGTATTAAATGCAATGAATGACTTTTGTATTCTTAGGAAAGTGAAATGGACACTTCAAGTCAAGAGGAAGAATTGGCACGTCTTCGAGCCACCCTAGAATCTGAAGAAACTAAGCGAGCTCGCTGGCAAGTGGAGAATATTCGCCGCAAACACAATTACCTGCCACTCATTGTCAATATGATGAAGATCCTTGCAGAAGAAGGCAAATTATTGCCAATTTACCAAAATGCTCGGGAAAAGGCCCGGGCACGCCATGAGAAATCTAAAGAAAAGTCTAAAGAGAAGAGCAGTGCTTGACAGGAAACAAAACAGACTATAACATTTTAAAAATGGGAACAAATTGTGGAAGTTAATTGTGAAGATGTAGGTTTTGGTACTGATCATTAATCAGTATATTTTATTGCATGTTGAACTTGAGAGGTGGAATGGATGTGTCCTTGTTGTAAATTACACCTTCTGAAGATATCTTGATAAACTTTAAATTAATTGCTTAATAATATTGATCTTTACAGATTATGTTTTGTTTAATAAAAATAACTGAACTATGGTTTTTGATAGATAAAACTATACCTGGAGTTTATTCTTGCTTTTATTGGCATGATTTGTAATGGACTATATAAGTTTTATGGAATATTTAATATAAATGGGCTATCTTGGCTTCCTTTTAGATTAATAAATGCATAATATTTTAAAAATATATTTTCGTCATACTATGTACATCTTGTACTATATTTGACCTTGCTACATTCATCTTGTACCGTTTCCTCAATAAAGCCATGTAATGTGGCAAGTTAAAATAATGGTGTTAATGAGTTTCAACCCAATTTGTTGTATTATTCTAGTATTTCTTCAAGGGTCTTCTTTGATGCTGGTGAGGGATTTGATCCAAGAGATTGGAGCTAGCCTCCCCTCCCTCAGATCAAACCTGATTACCTCCCACTCCTCAGATGTTGTATGACTCTTACAGGCTTAGTGCTTCCCTGTGATTATAATTCTATTCTAGTGCTGTATGACCCTGGTGGGTTTAGCACTTAATTTTTGATTATAATAATACTATTCTAATATGCTTAGCTAGAATATATGTATTTGTTCCTTGTGTTGTTGACATATGCTGCCTACCACTTGACAGGGCTTCACGAAAGGAAATTACCATTTTTTGTTGTTGAACTAGAGAAAACAAGGAATAATTTTCCTTTGAGAGTTCTTAGTTTTCAGTTCTCATTAAGTACCGTACCATGGATAAATACAATACCTTTACACGAGGATTTTCATGGATCAAAGTCCACATTTTGAGCATCTTGGGTGGCAGGGATGGTGATGGGGGGTGAAGGTGTTGCTGGGAGGGATTGGAGATTGGTGGTGATAAGGAAAAGAAAGGATGACTGATATAGGAGATTGAAGAAGTGTAATGGAGATGGGATGGGAAAGAAATGGTGGTGGGAAGTCAGGGTGGAGATAGAAAAGGAAGGGTAGTGTAAATAAGAGCAAAGAATATTGGAGATAGTGGAGATCGAAGGGAAGGAATGGTGGAGTTCAGGTAGAGAAGAGGATATGAAGGGTAGTAGAGGGTTATGTATGTGTTAGTATAAATAACAATGGATAACATTAACTTGATTTTTACTTTGGAGGTTTAATAACAGTAAATACTATACATACAGTGGACCCCCGGAAATTGAACATTCTTCATTCCAGAATGCTGTTCAAGTGCTGTTACCAAACAAATTTATTCCCATAAGGAATGATGTAAATTAGATTAGTCCGATTCAGACCCCCAAAAATACACCTATAAAAGCACTTACAATAATAAACTTACATAAAAGGGCGAGTTGGGAGTGTTTGATTTCCGAGGGTCCACTGTACTTTTAATAGAAAATATAAATACATTTTTTGTGTATATGGCATTTGTACTTTATGGTCCAAACTTCACCTTTGAATGTAAGTTTATTTTAAAAGTGCTTTTGTAAGTTAATTTTGGGGTCATAGAAGACTAGTCTATTTTACAAATATTTCTTAAGGGAGATAAATTCGTTTGGTAATGCACTGAACAGCATTCTGGAATGAAAAATATCGTAAACCGGTACCACTGTACTATTTGATTAATCATGAATGTATAATGAGCAATCTGCTGTACTTTATGCTGGTAAAAAAAGATTCAGGCAGGCTTTGGAATGTACATTGTATTTTCAAAGTAGTGATTTGTGTTTGATCATTATTTATTATTATTGGTGTCAGTAGGAAGACAGAAGGTGGAAGTGAATGAGCTAAAGAAGGAAGGATTATAAGCAGTAGCTGGGAGAAAGGCTGGCTATTTTGAAAGGAAATTATATAGATGTGAGAAGGATTTGTAGCTCAGAAAGGACAGAGGCAGTTGTGTCCATGCTGGACCAGGCCTAGTGTCAAGAAAAAACAAACCAAATTAAATGACTTGCTTTTTTTCCTGGAAATCCCTGCTGCCCCTGCCCACTTTCCTGAAGTTCCTATGGATGCCCAGTGTTAGGAGTACAGTGGTACCCGGTTTACGATATTTTTCATTCCAGAATGCTGTTCAATGCCATTACCAAACGAATTTATCTCTTAAGAAAAGTTGTAAAATAGACTAGTCCTTTTAGACCCCAAAATTACACTTACAAAAGCATTTAAAAAAATAAACTTACATAAAGGGTGAGTTTGGGGACCATCGTAAACCGGGGTACCACTGTATTTGGAGGAAAGAGAATGTTGGATGAGTAATGTAACTGCCCCTTTAAGTGGGTTTTAAAATGCCGATGAAGGGCTTTTGATCTAGGAATTGGAGCTACTCACCCCTTTCTTGGATCAGGACCGAGTACCTCTCAATTCCCTAGGTGCTATATAGCCCTTTAGGGATTAGCACTTCCCCATGACTAATAAAAATAATGTAATGCATATCTGAAATTGGTAGTGTAGTGTGTTGTTTTTAAGCAATCATAACTGTACACTCAAGAGATATCAATATATCAGATAAAATACAGGACTATCTTATCAGAACTGCATAGATTAGCATGACTACAAGTTTTTATCACTTTATCTACTAGTACGAAGGTAAGCGAAACTTTCTTTTCATGCATAATTCATTGAAATTATGTGTAATCCTAAATGTTGATTTTAGTTCTCCTAGATCCTTAAATATTAATGTATTTTAACATGGTATACGCGAAAGGTTCCTCACCAGAATAAAAATATAACACTACCATGAGTGTGTGATTATCTCAAGGTTTAAACTTGAAGTACTGTCTTATCATTCATAGTCAATTGTGAGTTGTTGAGATGGGGCCCAGCAGTATTCAGAATAAGTAAGAATTTGACGTACAGTTCATAATAACATCCTCAACCAAGACTCCGTGCAGTGTATCTGGTATCTTGAGAACATGCAAAGGCAAGCAAGCTCTTCACTGCAATGAACTTCAGAGTTGAACATCAGGAGCTCCAGTAACGTTCATAAGGTATGTATAAGATGCAGACTAGCTCTTCATTTGAATATACAGTGGTACCTCTACTACGAGCAGCTCAAAACTTGAACAATTATGTAAGTGTATTTTTGTAGGTGCTTTTGTAAGTGTATTTTTGGGGGTCTCAAATGGATTAACCTAATTTTCATTATTTCTTATGGGAAAAAATTCCTTCGGTATCGGCACTTGAATAGCAGACTGGAACGAATTTTGCTCGTAAGTAGAGGTACCACTGTAATAATGTGTATACAGTATAAAAGTAGACACTGAAACAAAAGTTTGTAATATATATTTGTTGGTATAAGCTTTTGGGCAGTACATAGGAATCTGTGGACACTAATGATATTAAAAACTACTGTACAGTGGACCCCCGAGTAACGAACACCCCGGAAATCGTACAATTATGTAAGTATAATATTGTAAGTGCTTGTGGAAGTGTATTTTTGGGGGTCTGAAATATACTAACCTACGTGACATTATTCCTTAAGGGAGTAAATTCGTTCGGTAATGGCACTTGAGCAGGCTTCTGGAATGAAGTTTTTTCGTTACTCGGGGGTCCACAGTATTATTATTATTATTATTATTGCTATTATTTTTTTTTTAACACATCAGCCATCTCCCACCGAGGCAGGGTGACCCAAAAAGAAAGAAAAAACTTTCATCATCATTCAACATTTTCACCATCACTCATACATAATCACTGTCTGTGCAGAGACGCTCAGATACAACAATTTAGGTGTCCCTAAAAACTGCCAATATCCCAAACTCCTCCTTTAAAGTGCAGGCATTGTACTTCCCATTTCCAGGACTCAAGTCCGGCTAACCGGTTTCCCTGAATCCCTTCACAAAATATTACCCTGCTCACACTCCAACAGCTCGTCAGGTCCCAAAAACCATTCGCCTCCATTCACTCCTATCTAACACTCTCACATATGCTTGCTGGAAGTCCAAGCCCCTCACCCACAAAACCTCCTTTAGCCCCTCCCTCCAACCTTTTCGAGGACGACCCCTACCCCGCCTTCCTTCCCCTACAGATTTATATGCTCTCCAAGTCATTCTACTTTGATCCATTCTCTCTAAATGACCAAACCACCTCAACAACCCCTCTTCAGCCCTCTGACTAATACTTTTAGTAATTCCACACCTCCTCCTAAATTTCCACACTACGAATTCTCTGCATAATATTTACACCACACATTGTGCTTAGACATGACATCTCCACTGCCTCCAGCCTCCTCGTTGCAGCATTTACAACCCAAGCTTCACACCCACATAAGAGAATTGGTACCACTATACTCTCGTACATTCCCTTCTTTGCCTCCATGGATAACGTTTTTGTCTCCACAGATACCTTAACGCACCACTCACCTTTTTTCTTTCATCAATTCTATGGTTAACCTTATCCTTCGTAAACCTATCTGCTGAGAAGTCAACTTCCATAATCCCTCTCTCCAATGTGATATCCAATTTTCCTTTATTTAAATCGTTTGATACCCTCATCACCTTACTCTTATCTATGTTCACTTTCAACTTTCTACCTTTACACACCCTCCCAAACTCATCCACTAACCTTTGCAACTTTTCTTTAGAATCTCCCATAAGCACAGTATCATCAGCAAAAAGTAACTGTGTCAACTCCCATTTTGCATTTAATTCCCCATAATTTAATCCCACCCCTCTCCCCAACACCCTAGCATTTACTTCTTTTACAACCCCATCTATAAATATATTAAACAACCATGGCGACATCACACATCCCTGTCTAAGACCTACTTTTACCGGGAAGTAATCTCCCTCTCCTACACACCCTAACCTGAGATTCACTATCATCATAAAAACTCTTTACAGCATTCAGTAACTTACTACCTAGTAAGTAAGTAAGTTTATTCAGGTATGCACAAATACAGTTACATAGATTATCATACATAGCAGTATATGTGTAGAAAACCTAGGATAACCCAAAAAAGGTCAGACAGAGTGACTTATTTCCATTGGGGTCCATTTAATACCTTAATATTATACACTGTAGGAGATATATGTTTTTATACTATAAAGGATATATACTAGGAATAAGGTAAAAAGAGTTATTTACATTTACATGTATGTTAGCTAAAAAATAAAAAAACATTCTCCTCCCTTTCTACTGCTACATTCATTAGGTACCTTTTGGCTCTCTTCTTGAACTGGCTCATGCTATGACTGGCTTTGACATGTGCAGGCAGTCTGTTCCATTCCTTTATTGCTGTACAATAAAAGGTGTTTGAAGCCTGGCCACTGACTGTGGGTACTACAAAGTTGTGCTCTCTCCCCCTAGTACTATGACTGCTTTGGTTCCCAGCCTTGTCAAAATTGGCAGCAAGATATTCTGGACACTGTTTGTGAGCAATTTTATAAACTTGATTCAATTTAAGTTGTTTTACTCTGTCTTCAATATTCAGCATATCCAATTGTTGTAATTCATGCAGGCCTACATGCTTTCTTGGGCCCAGGTCCAGGATGAATCTTACCATTTTGTTCTGGGTGATTTGCAGCTTATCTTTCAGTTTTTTTGTCAAGGCAGAGTACCATGAAGAGCAAGCATAGTCCATATGACATTGTATAAGGGCTGGACATAGGGTCCTGCGAGCCTCAGTAGGTAGACACTGTGCTTGTCTGTACAGGAACTTCAGTCTGGCATTCGCTTTCTTTACTACACTGTTCCCTATCAATTCTCCTGACATGCATGGGTCAAAGGGGATTCCCAGATATTTTACTGAGGAAACTGAAGTGATGGATTCCCCATTACACCGGACATTAAAATTATTTACCCTTCTCAGTTTATATTTCGTGCCAAAGAGTATGGCTTCTGTTTTCCCGAGATGTAAGGATAGTTTGTTGTCTACTAACCATTTTCTGCAGGACTCCAGTTCCAGTGTTAATACATTAGCTATATCTTGTGGGTCTTTACCTGACACTAACAGAGCACTGTCATCCGCATACAGTAGGAGTTTGCACTTGACACTGTTGGGCATGTCATTTACATAACACAGGAATAATAAGGGACCCAGAATACTACCTTGGGGAACTCCACATGCTATCGGCAGTGGTTCTGATTCTGTTTTGTTGATTTTGACAATTTGTTTCCTATTGTTAAGATAGGACTTAAACCAGTCTATGGAACCTATGCCGATAGCTTGAAGTTTCTTACATAATACATTGTGGGTGACAGTATCGAAGGCCTTTTGCAAGTCTAAAGTTACCATTCCTATGAGGTTCCCTATCGACATTTCAGTTCTCATGTAATCCATCAGATTAATTAGGGAGGTGTCGGTTGAGTAAGAGCTCCTAAAGCCTGATTGGTAACTATGAAGAATGTTGTTGTCATTAAGATACTTAAATACTTGACAGTACACCACCCTCTCTAGAATTTTGGATATTACACTTGAGTATACTAACAGGCCTATAGTTGCTGACATTTGCTACATTGCTCCCCTATCCACTCTATCATATGCCTTTTCTAAATCCATAAATGCAATGTAAACTTCCCTACCTTTATCTAAATACTGTTCACATATATGCTTCAATGTAAACACTTGATCTACACATCCCCTACCCACTCTAAAGCCTCCTTGCTCATCTGCAATCCTACTCTCTGTCTTACCTCTAATTCTTTCAATAATAACCCTACCGTACACTTTTCCTGGTATACTCAGTAAACTTCTTTCTTTCAACACGTTGGCCGTTTCCCACCGAAGCGGGGTGGCCCAAAAGGAAAAACGAAAGTTTCTCCTTTTACATTTAGTAATATATACAGGAGAAAGGGTTACTAGCCCCTTGCTCCCGGCATTTTAGTCGCCTCTTACGACACGCATGGTTTACGGAGGAAGAATTCTGTTCCACTTCCCCATGGAGAACTCAGTAAACTTATTCCCCTATAATTCTTACAATCTCTTTTATCCCCCTTCCCTTTATATAAAGGAACTATACATGCTCTCTGCCAATCCCTTGGTACCTTCCCCTCTTTCATACATTTATTAAACAAAAATACCAACCACTCCAACACTATATCCTCCCTGCTTTTAACATTTGTCATAATCCCATTAGTTCCAGCTGTTTTACCCCCTTTCATTCTACGTAATGCCTCACGCACCTTCCACACACTTACATCCTGCTCTTCTTCACTCCTAAACGATGTTAAACCTCCCTGGCCAGTGCATGAAATTACCACCTCCCTTTCTTCATTGACATTTAAAAGTTCCTCAAAATATTCCTGCTATCTACCCAATACCTCCAGCTCCCCATCTACTAACTCCCCTACTCTCTTTTTAACTGACAAATCCATTCGTTCCCTAGGCTTTCTTAACTTGTTTATCTCACTCCAAAAAATTTTCTTGTTTTCAGCAAAATTTCTTGACAGAGCCTCTCCTGCTCTTTCATCTGCTCTCCTTTTGCACTCTCTCACCACTCTCTTCACCTTTCTTTTACTCTCCATATACTCTGCTCTTCTATTAACACTTCTGTTTTGTAAAAACCTCTCATAAGCTACTTTTTTCTCTTTTATCACACCCTTTACTTCTTCATTCCACCACTCACTCCTCTTTCCTCCTGCACAGACCCTCCTATAGCCACAAACTTCTGCCCCACATTCTAATACTGCATTTTTAAAACTATACCAACTCTCTTCAACCCCCCCCACTACTCATACTTGCACTAGCCCACCTTTCTGCCAATAGTTGCTTATATCTCACCCTAACTTCCTCCTCCCTTAGTTTATACACTTTTACCTCTCTCTTACTTGCTGTTGCCATTTTCTTTTTGTCCCATCTACCTTTTACTCTAACTGTAGCTACAACTATAATGATCCGATATATCCGTTGCCCCTCTATAAACACGTACATCCTGAAGCCTACCCATCAACCTTTTATCCACCAATACATAATCTAACAAACTACTTTCATTACGCGCTATATCATACCTTGTATACTTATCCTCTTTTTCATAAAATATGTATTACTTATTACCAAACCTCTTTCTACACATAACTCAATTAACGGTTCCCCATTTACATTTACCCCTGGCACCCCAGATTTACCTACTACTCCCTCCACAACATTTTTACCCACTTTAGCATTTAGATCCCCAACCACAAGTACTCTCTCATTTGGTTCGAAACTCCCCACACACTCACTCAACATTTCCCAAAATCTCTCTCTCTCCTCTACACTTCTCTCTTCTCCAGGTGCATAAACACTTACTATAACCCACTTTTCACATCCAACCTTTATTTTACTCCACATAATCCTTGAATTTATACATTTATATCCCCTCTTTACCTGCCATAACTGATTTTTCAACATTATTGCCACTCCTTCTTTAGCTCTAACTCTATTTGAAACCCTTGACCTAATCCCATTTATTTCTCCCCACTGAAACTCTCCTACCCCCTTCAGCTTTGTCTCACTTAAAGCCAGGACATCCAGCTTCTTTTCATTCATAACATCTACAATCATCTCTTTCTTATCATTCGCACAACATCCACGCACATTCAAACATCCCACTTTGACGGTTTTCTTCTTTTTCTTTTTAGTGAATCTATACAGGAAAAGGGGTTACTAGCCCATTATTCCCGGCATTTTAGTTGACTTTTACAACACGCATGGCTTACAGAGGAAAGATTCTTATTCCACTTCCCCATGGATATGAAAGGAAAAGCAATAAGAACAAGAACTATTAAGATAAAATCAAAGAAAACTCAGATGAGTGTGTATACATAAACGTGTACATGTATGTGTAGTGTGACCTAAGTGTAAGTAGAAGTAGCAAGACGTACCTGAAATGTTGCATGTTTATGAGACAGAAAAAAGACACCAGCAATCCTACCATCATGTAAAACAAATACAGGCTTTCGTTTTACACTCACTTGGCAGGACGGTAGTACCTCCCTGGGTGGTTGCTGTCTACCAACCTACTTCTTCTTTCTTCTTTCAACACATCGGGCATTTCCCACTGAGGCAGGGTGGCCCAAAAGAAAAAATGAAAGTTTCTCCTTTTACATTTAGTAATATATACAGGAGAAGGGGTTACTAGCCCCTTTCTCCCGGCATTTTAGTCGCCTCTTACGACACGCATGGCTTACGGAGGAAGAATTCTGTTCCACTTCCCCATGGAGATAAGAGGAAACAAGAACAAGAACTAGTAAGAAAATAGAAAAAAACCCAGAGGGGTGTGTATATGTATATGCTTGTACATGAATGTGTAGTGTGACCTAAGTGTAAGTAAAAGTAACAAGACATACCTGAAATCTTGCAATCCTACCATCATGTAAAACAATTACAGGCTTTCGTTTTACACTCACTTGGCAGGGCGGTAGTACCTCCCTGGGCGGTTGCTGTCTACCAACCTACTACCTAGAACCAACCTACTTATTCCCCTATAATTTTTACAATCTCATTTGTCCCCCTTCCCTTTATATAAAGGAATTATACACGCTCTCTGCCAATCCCTAGGTACCTTCCCCTCTTTCATACATTTATTAAAGAAAAATATGAACCACTCCAACACTGTATCCCCACCTGCTTTTAACATTTCTGTCATGATCCCATCAGTTCCAGATGCTTTACCCCCTTTCATTCTATGTAATGCCTCATGCAGCTCCCCCACACTCACATCCTGCTTTTCTTCACTCCTAAAAGATGTTATACCTCCCTGGCCAGTGCATGAAATTACTGCCTCCCTTTCTTCATCAACATTTAAAAGTTCCTCAAAATATTCCCACCATTTACCTAATACCTCCAGCTCCCCATCTACTTGCTGTATAACCCCTGTGGTTTAGCGCTTCTATTTGATTATAATAATAATAATCCCCATCTACTAACTTCCCTACTCTGTTTTTAACTGACAAATCCATTCATTCCCTAAGCTTTCTTAACCTGTTTATCTCACTCCAAAAAATTTTCTTATTCAGCAAAATTTCTTGACAGTGCCTCTCCCACTCTATCATTTTCTCTCCTTTTTTCACTCTCACCACTCTCTTCACATTTCTTTTACTCTCCATATACTCTGCCACTCTTATATCACTTCTGCTTTGTAAAAACCTCTCATAAACTGCCTTTTTCTCTTTTATTGCACCCTTTATCTCATCATTCCTCTTTCCTCCTGCACCCACCCTTCTATAGCCACACATTCTAACACTGCACTTTTAAAACTATCCCATTCCTCTTCAACCCCCTCCCATTACCCATACTTGTACTAGCCCATGTTTCTGCCAATAGTTGCTTATAATATCTCACCCTAACTTCCTTTTCTTTCTTTTTGGGTCACCCTGCCTTGGTGGAAGACAGCCGAATTGTTGAAAAAAAAAAAAAAAGTGGAGTCTGAGTGGTAGTCATGATATACATTTTTGGGTCATTTCAAGGGTTTTTGTCTTTTTCAGTTTTGTTCTTTGAGTGGCTATGGCTGTACGGAAACAGTTTAATGCCCTGCTTCTGGGCCTAGTGGAGGTGACCAAGGGCATGCGTGATCACACCAAGGAGCAGAGGGTTACAGTGGCTCAACAGTGTCACAATGCTGTATGTCATGGAGACAGAACTTCGACAGGGATTCTGGGACGTCTTGAGACTGGTAGTATGGGTGTAGAGATCCACTTAGAGAAGGATGCCATACAGGTTCTCAATGGCGATTACCTGGTAAGGCTGATATATGCTCAACTGTAACTTTGAATTTGATTAAGTTTAGTAAAATAAATTAAACCATTATTTAAGGAATTATTTCAAGGATAGAAAATGAGCAGATATTTATTCAGCATGGTTGGCTTATAAATGACCCACCCTCTTAATTACCAATTGAAAGACGCATTAAAAGTGAAAATTTACTAAGTGTAAATTCTGGATTTTAAAAAGACAGCCTAAACTTCAATCAATGAAAAAAATTATTTGGTCAGAGACGGTCTTGAAAAAATTGCTATGATATTATAAGTCTTCAGTTAAGTTTTGTAAAAGTCACATACAGCACTGACAGTCATGATAAATTCCTGATAAATTATTTGTCAGTCCTCACAGTTGAAGTAAAGAAAAATTTACTGGAAAAGATTGAATTTACTTTTAAGAGTCCAGGTAAACATTTGATAATTAGTAAACATTTGATAAAATGTTTTTTAATTATCAAATGGTTTATGAACAACCGCAGGGCATATGCACCGAGAGATGTATTTAATGTATGCATAAAGGTTATACAGTATAAAAATAGGGTAAAATGCAGTTTTAATCTACCACGGTAGTTGATAAGCATTAACTTCAGCATACTTTACAGAAATCAAATACAACTTCTCACTTAGCGACGTACGTACTCGTTTACTGATGACTCGGACTTATGATGGGCTCTGACCAGTATGCATACCTAAGTAATGGATATTAAAAACTGATTTCCTCTATTCTGTTTATTACAATATACTGTATGCTACTGTATAAACATTTAAAAATACACCAGAAATGTTATAAATGGTGCAAAAGGTGACATTAAAACAATATCAAAGATGATTGACATAAACCCACTACCATCATAGTAGGCTCCTCACTTAGCTACAAATTTGTTTACTAACGTGGTCTTAGGAATGAAACTCCATCGTTAAGTGAGGAGAGGCTGTATGGTCATTCCATACGAATTCGTGGGTTTCCCTATTCATGGATTTTAATTATGCAATTTTTTACTGAGAGGCAGCCAGGAATAGATTTAGTTATCCAGTGTTTTTCTGACTCGGTGGCTTCACACACTTAAATCTCTGTTTTTTTATATTCTGGTCGTTATTTCTTCTGAATTTAATATATCACAGAGATATAATCTTTCAAACACAAAATGAATCCTAATCTGGGAAAAAAATTGCTCTTTTGATTTAATTCTGTAATATACACAGTTTCTAGTATCTTAAGACCTTTAAAACTGTAAATTGTGAATCTGTAGGAACAATTGTATTGAATTAGAGAGTTTTCAACAATCTACTGCCCTTTATAACTTTTTGTGTGTCCCTCAAGATGCATTGGACTTTGCTGATCTCACAGTAAAGTTAATTTCAAATCAGGTTAAACACACATGATCATGATAGAAAATAAGTAAGATGAATTATAAAAAAACAGTTGACTCCAAAAAGAAGCATATTTGTACACTGCATTTTCATCCAAGTGCATTCTCAAAACTGGAACCAAATACTACATGTATATGTTAATACTGTACACAAATTTTTTTGGGTTACCCTACCTCAGTGGGAGAGAGATAGTCTTAAAAAAAGCACAAAACTTTATATAAATCTCCCACTGTCTGATGAGACATAAATCTCCCACTATTTGGTGAGACCAATCTCCTACTGTATGGTGAGACATAAATCCCCCACTGTTTGGTGAGACACAAATCTCCCACTGTTTGGTGAGATATAAATCTCCCACTGTTTGGTGAGATATAAATCTCCCACTGTTTGGTGAGATAGAAAACTCTTACTGTATGGTAGCCCGCATGAACTAATAGCATTGCCCATCTCATGAATATTGCTGCCATAATCAAAACAGTAGCAACTGTGACAGCTAGAGCAGCAACAGCAGTGGTAATAAAAAGGCACGATGTATGGCACTGTATGAACAAGTATCCTTACATGTACAGTATCTCTTCACCTAGCATCAGATAAATACCTGGGCTTTAGTCTTCTTATGCATTATCTTCTTATCACATTAAATAAACATGTTTTTACCACTTGTATTTTTTCTGGTATTATAAACAAGATAAAATATATCCTTGAATTTCAGTTTTTTATATATTGTATAAGTTTACTGATCAAGGGGCTAGTAACCCCTTCTCCTGTATACATTACTAAATTTATAAAGAGACACTTTCGTTTTTCTTTTTGGGCCACCCTGCCTCGGTGGGATATGGCCAGTGCGTTGAAAGAAGAAAAAGTTTACTGATGTTATTAATATTGTTAATAGAAGAGCAGAGTATATGGAGAGTAAAAGAAAGGTGAAGAGAGTGCAAAAGGAGAGCAGATGATAGAGTGGGAGAGGCTCTGTCAAGAAATTTTGCTGAAAACAAGAAATTTTTTTGGAGTGAGATAAACAAGTTAAGAAAGCCTAGGGAACGAATGGATTTGTAGGTTAAAAACAGAGTAGGGGAGTTAGTAGATGGGGAGCTGGAGGTATTGGGTAGATGGCGGGAATATTTTGAGGAATTTTTAAATGTCGATGAAAAAAGGGAGGCGGTAATTTCATGCACTGGCCAGGGAGGTATAACATCTTTTAGGAGTGAGGAAGAGCAGGATGTGATTGTGGGGGAGGTGCATGAGGCATTACATAGAATGAAAGGGGGTAAAGCAGCTGGAACTGACGGGATCATGACAGAAATGTTAAAAGCAGGGGGGAAAATAGTGTTGGAGTGGTTCGTATTTTTGTTTAATAAATGTATGAAAGAGGGGAAGGTACCTAGGGATTGGCAGAGAGCATGTATAGGGGGATAAAAGAGATTGTAAGAATTATAGGGGAATAAGTTTACTGAGTATACCAGGTAAAGTGTACAGTAAGGTTATTATTGAAAGAATTAGATGTAAGACAGAGAGTAGGATTGCAAATGAGCAAGGAGGCTTTAGAGTGGGTATGGGATGTGCAGATCAAGTGTTTACATTGAAGCATATATGTGAACAGTATTTAGATAAAGGTAGGGAAGTTTTCATTGCATTTATGGATTTGGAGTGGATAGGGGAGCAATGTGGCAAATGTTGCAAGTGTATGGAATAGGTAGTAAATTACTGAAGGCTGTAAAGAGTTTTTATGAGGATAGTGAGGCTTGTGTTAGGGTGTGTAGGAGAGAGGGAGATTCCTTCCCGGTAAAAGTAGGTCTTAGACAGAGATGTGTAATGTCACAATGGTTGTTTAATATATTTATAGATGGGGTTTTAAAAGAAGTAAATGCTAAGGTGTTGGGGAGAGGGGTGGGATTAAATTATGAGGAATCAAATACAAAATGGGAGTTGACACAGTTACTTTTTGTTGATGATACTGTGCTTATGGGAGATTCTAAAGAAAAGTTGCAAAGGTTAGTGGATGAGTTTGGGAGGGTGTGTAAAGGTAGAAAGTTGAAAGTGAACATAGATAAGAGTAAGGTGATGAGGGTATCAAATGATTTAAATAAAGAAAAATTGGATATCACATTGCAGAGAGGGATTATGGATGAAGAGAATGTTTTCATATATTTGGGAGTTGACTTGTCAGCGGATGGGTTTATGAAGGATGAGGTTGACCATAGAACTGATAAAGGAAAAAAGGTGAGTGGTGCGTTGAGGTATTTGTGGAGACAAAAAACGTTATCCATGGAGGCAAAGATGGGAATGTACGAAAATATAGTGGTACCAACACTCTTATATGGGTGTGAAGCATGGGTTGCAAATGCTGCAGCGAGGAGGCGGCTGGAGGCAGTGGAGATGTCCTATCTAAGGGCAATGTGTGGTGTAAATATTATGCAGAAAATTCGAAGTGTGGAAATTAGGAGGAGGTGTGGAGTTACTAAAAGTATTTGTCACAGGGCTGAAGAGGGATTGTTGAGGTGGTTTGGTCATTTAGAGAGAATGGATCAAAGTAGAATGACTTGGAGAGCGTATAAATCTGTAGGAGAAGGAAGGCAGGGTAGGGGTCGTCCTCGAAAAGGTTGGAGGGAGGGGGTAAAGGAAGTTTTGTGGGCGAGGGGCTTGGACTTCCAGCAAGCATGTGTGAGCGTGTTAGATAGGAGTGAATGGAGACAAATGGTTTTTGGGACCTGACGATCTGTTGGAGTGTGAGCAGGGTAATATTTAGTGAAGGGATTTAAGGAAACCAGTTAATTTATTTAGTTGGACTTGAGTCCTAGAAATGGGAAGTACAATGCCTGCACTTTAAAGGAGGGGTCTGGGATAGTGACAGTTGGGAGGGACTTATTCTCAGCTGTTGTATCTGAGCGCCTCTGCAAAGACAGTGATTATGTATGAGTGTGGTGAAAGTGTTGAATGATGATGAAAGTATTTTCTTTTTGGGAATTTTCTTTCTTTTTGGGTCACCCTGCCTCAGTGGGAGACAGCCGACTTGTTGAAAAAAAAAAAAAAATTGTACACAATTTGTTACAATTACAAAATTGCGAATGTCAGATCTGCATTAGAGGTGTGCTTGATTTTCAGTGTCTACACCCTTTGAGTTAGATGCCTTGATGCCTGTGATGGGCTTTTGATCCAAAGAATTGGAGCTACTGTCTCTTTCCTTGGATCAGATCCGATTGTCATACAAAGCTCTGTATGACACTAATTATTTCATGGGGAGTTTAGTGCTCCCCATGAAATAATTTTTTATAACACACAGGTTATCTCCCACCGAGACAGTGTGACCCGAAAAAGAAAAAACACTTTATACACTTTTTCTTCCTTTTACATTTAGTAATTTATACAGAAGGGGTTACTAGGGTCTTGCTTCCAGCATTTTAGTTGGCCCTTATGACACACATGGCTTACTGAGGAAGGATTCATGAAATAAATGTATAAAATATAATAAAAAAAAATTATGTCCATAGGTGTGCCGCCACAGTTTGAAAGCAATAAGTGTAATGGTTGCCATACGCAAGACCTCTGGTCACGTTGTTTACATTGGATGGTGCCAGAAGAAGGTACAGCGACTTGCTGTTGTGCTGGACATGTGGTCAGAGCAGGAGGTGAACACGTTCATTCAAGGTTATAAGGACAACAGACAGTCGGTGCTTCCCAGGTGAGAGGTGACAGATCTACTGTATCAGCCACCAACACAGGTGCGGGAGGGAAGAGGAGCGATTGGTGGAATGATGATGTAAAGAGAGTAGTAAGGGAGAAAAAGTTAGCATATGAGAGGTTTTTACAAAGTAGAAGTGATGCAAGGAGGGAAGAGTATATGGAGAGAAAAAGAGAGGTTAAAAGAGTGGTGAAGCAATGTAAAAAGAGAGCAGATGAGAGAGTGGGTGAGATGTTATCAGCAAATTTTGTTGAAAATAAGAAAAAGTTTTGGAATGAGATTAATAAGTTGAGGAAGCCTAGAGAACAAATGGATTTGACAGTTAAAAATAGGAGAGGAGAGTTATTAAATGGAGAGTTAGAGGTATCGGGAAGATGGAGAGAATATTTTGAGGATTTGTTAAATGTTGATGAAGACAGGGAAGCTGTGATTTCGTGTGTAGGGCAAGGAGGAATAACATCTTGTAGGAGTGTGGAAGAGCCAGTTGTGGGTGTAGGGGAGTTCGTGAGGCAGTGGGTCGAATGAAATGGGGTAAGGCAGCTGGGATTGATGGGATAAAGATAGAAATGTTAAAAGCAGGTGGGGATATAATTTTGGAGTGGTTGGTGCTATTATTTAATAAATGTATGGAAGAGGGTAAGGTACCTAGGGATTGGCAGAGAGCGTGTATTGTTCCTTTGTATAAAGGCAAAGGGGACAAAAGAGAGTGCAAAAATTATAGGGGAATAAGTCTGTTGAGTGTACCTGGTAAAGTGTATGGTAGAGTTATTATTGAAAGAATTAAGAGTAAAACAGAAAGCAGGATAGCAGATGAACAAGGGGGCTTTAGGAAAGGTAGGGGTGTGTAGACCAAGTGTTTACAGTGAAACATATAGGTGAACAGTATTTGGATAAGGGTAAAGATGTTTTTGTGGCATTTATGGATTTGGAAAAGGCGTATGATAGGGTAGATAGGGGGCAATGTGGCAGATGTTGCAGGTGTATGGAATAGGAGGAAGGTTACTGAAAGCAGTGAAGAGTTTTTATGAGGATAGTGAGGCTCAGGTTAGAGTGTGTAGGAGGGAAGGGGACTATTTCCCAGTAAAAGTGGGCCTTAGACAAGGATGTGTGATGTCACCGTGGTTGTTCAATATATTTATAGATGGGGTTGTAAGAGAAGTGAATGCGAGGGTCTTGGCAAGAGGTGTTGGGCTAAAAGATAAAGAAGCAAATACAAAGTGGGAGTTGTCACAGTTGCTTTTTGCTGATGACACTGTGCTTTTGGGAGATTCTGAAGAGAAGCTGCAGAGGTTGGTGGATGAATTTGGTAGGGTGTGTAAAAGAAGAAAATTGAAAGTGAATATAGGAAAGAGTAAGGTGATGAGGATAACAAAAGAATAGGTGACGAAAGATTGGATATCAGATTGGAGGGAGAGAGTATGGAGGAGGTGAATGTATTCAGATATTTGGGAGTGGACATGTCGGCGGATGGGTCTATGAAGGATGAGGTGAATCATAGAATTGATGAGGGGAAAAGGGTGAGTGGAGCACTTCGGAGTCTGTGGAGACAAAGAACCTTGTCCATGGAAGTAAAGAGGGGAATGTATGAGAGTATAGTTATACCAACGCTCTTATATGGGTGTGAAGCATGGGTGATGAATGTTGCAACGAGGAGAAGGCTGGAGGCAGTGGAGATGTCATGTCTGAGGTCAATGTGTGGTGTGAATATAATGCAGAGAATTCGGAGTTTGGAAATTAGGAGGAGGTGCGGATCACCAAAACGATTGTCCAGAGAGCTGAGGAGGGTTGTTGAGGTGGTTTGGACATGTAGAGAGAATGGAACGAGACAGAGTGACTTCGAGAGTGTATAAATCTGTAGTGGAGGGAAGGCGGGAAGGGGTCGGCCTAGGAAAGGTTGGAGGGAGGGGTAAAGGAAGTTTTGTGTGCGAGGGCTTGGACTTCCAGCAAGCATGTGTGAGCGTATTTGATAGGAGTGAATGGAGGCATATGGTTTTTAATACTTGACGTGCTGTTGGAGTGTGAGCAAAGTAACATTTATAAAGGGGATTCAGGAAACCGGCAGGCCGGACTTGAGTTCTGGAGATGGGAAGTACAGTGCCGGCACTCTGAAGGAGGGGTGTTAATGTTGCAGTTTTATAACTGTAGTGTAAAGCACCCTTCTGGCAAGACAGTGATGGAGTGAATGATGATGAAAGTTTTTCTTTTTCGGGCCACCCTGCCTTGGTGGGAATCGGCCGATGTGTTAAAAAAAAAAAAAAAAAAAAAAATCATCATTAATGATTTTAAACAATGTGTACTACAGTATGTATGTCTATAATCAGAACTTACCTCTTGTTCCCTCTTTTATGAACACTCAAGGTTCTAAAAAACTGGGCTCAAGAGTTCCTGCATTTACCTCAGGTCATTTCTCTTTGGTTTGTTTGGCTTAAGGCCTATTGACTGCAAGAGGATCATTAAAGCTGCAGTTATTCAGCATAGCTCTGGTCACTATCAAGGTTTTGTCTATCCATTTCTGCAGTGGATTGTAATGTATGGAAATGCTGAATGATCCACACTTTTTTTAACAGCTCAATTTGCATTTTGTGCTTTATGTAATTATAATAATAATAATAATCATATATTTGTTAAGTTATTTTACAGTACAGTCAATTTTTCAGGATTCCTTATTTGCAGAATTCAATTATCCAAAGATTTTACTGATGGGCAACCCACAAGTAGGTTAGATTATCCTCACAGCACCCATTTTTCATCCTTGGTACACAACACAACTCCTAAAATTAAAACTAATTCATGAGAGTTCATTCAAAATATGCTCAATGCTTTTCCATGCCCAAATCTCTCTTCATTCTATACATTTTTTAGTGATTGTCCACATTACCCAAATTAGAACAATATTTAAAGAGCTATGATATGAAACAGAAAATGAACTCAAACCTGAAATAAATTTATCATGCAGAAATTTTGTCTGATATGCTAATTTTAGACTCACAGGATCTCTAAGCACATAACCCCTCACAAATTTATGGGGGCAACTGTATGTTTTAAGGTTGATTCCAACATTACATTTGTAGTAAATACGTATATACAGAGTAATATTTATCCTCCTACAGGTTGTCTTTGAGCCTCTCAATCCCTCCAGTTCAGCTTCCAGCTAGAGAGACTGAAAGAACACCAGGACCCACACTTTCTGCCTCTATCACCCCAACTCCACAGTCTAAAGTCAGCCAATCATTACCTTCCCTGCCTCACCTGTCAGATTGTACGTCTCAGCCTCACAGCGTTCGACCCTTACCATCACCACCACTGCCTCCTCTCAACCTTTCATTTATTGAGGAATTGACAAGTCCACCAGTACCTTTTCGACCCCATGTTCTGTCCAAACCGTCCCTTGAGAGTAAGCCACCCTCAGAAACCAAACCACCTCTTGAAATCAAACCGCCTCTTGAAAGCAAACCTTCCCGCGGAACTGAAATGCCCATGGCAGCACATCTCCCAGCACCAGACCTTTCACCACAGAATGCCATAGAAGCCGTCCAGTGTCATAGGGAAGAACAGATATATAGCACACCAAAGACAATGAAAGCAAAGCTCTTACCACCGGTGGGGAAAAACAAGGGTGATGCAGTACACGCAAATACTTCTGCCAGCTTGTACACTGGCAATAGCACAAACACTTCTAGAGCCTCTGTGCCAAGTAGCAGTAGTGAAGAAAAAAGCATTTACAATGTAGCTGCTCCCTCCAACTGCTCAGCTACACCACAGCCCCCTCAGAGAGATCGTAAATCATCTTCAGGTGCTCTACCTTTTGCCCTCACACCAGCTGCAGCAGCTCCGGATAATGACTCAGAATGGCACTCTGAAGAAGAAGACGACTTTAACTATGAGAACAATGAAACATACTGTACATTTTTAGGGATAAGTGTAAGAGAATCTGAACGAATTTACATGAAAACTTCAATGATACAACAACAGCCGGAGGAAACTGTCTCTTCACTGGAAGATGATATTTGTTATTTCCTGAATAATGAATATGATTATATAAGTTGCATTGAACGGATTAAAAATGAAAGAAAACTGCTTAATCCTGAGCTGCAGTATCTTCTTCGAGGGGCAGAAGCTTTGGCTGAAATTCACAATCAGATGTATAGGGAATTACATGATGGTTACAGGTCTTGCTCTAGAATTGCTTATGCATTTACCTCACGGAAGGATCAATTGGAACAATATGCGTATTACTTGATGAATGCACCAAAGATAATTACCCATGTAGAAGACTTACCAGAGGGGATGAAAGTGCTGCTTCCAACACTAAACGAGGATTTAAGAACCTCATGGAAGAGGCTTCACTTCTACTTCATGAGCTTGGAAAAGATGCTAAGCAGGGCCCCACTAGAGGACAGGGAAGCACTCCAAGAGGCTGTGGAAATGCTTCGAGATTTGAATCGTAAAGGGGATTCAGGTATTCTCTTAGATGGAGTCAAAGAGGCTCCTTTTGACCTCCTCCTTTATTGTCCTCTGATTCTACACAATGCCTTCAAAATTAAAGGCCCTTTAATAACAAGGGGCAAAACAGACTATCGTGTCTTATTGTTTTCAGAGATAATTGTAGTGACCTTGCCAAAGAAAGATCAGTATGAGTATCAAGAACACCTACTCATTAATCAGGTGAATTTCATATCTGGCAACAACTTCAGCAACAAAGAATTTGATCTTGAAATAGTGCTTGGTGGGTCAAAGAGGAACAAAAAATACATGTTCCGGGCACCCAGTGTGGAGGTCAGGGATGCCTGGGTGGATGAAATCACACGACTCCTCCATGTAAATGCAGAAAAAATTAAAACACTTGCCACAAAACGTTTTGGATATGCAGATGCAACTGAATGAAACTAAGATCTTAAATCTAAAAGTTATTTTTTCCCTTTTCTGAACAAAGAATAGAATGCAACAACTTAAAAAGTGGATTTTAATAAAGCTGGTGGTAATTGTGGTATATACTACAGTAGTTGTTCAGACATTGGTGTAGCCACCAACACATTTTACTCCTGTGTTAATACACAGTGTTTCATGCACTTGTGTTGACAGTGCCTAGCATCCATAATGTCAGAGGCTTGACAGATTTTGTTACTGGTGGAAAAGAGTGCACCCTGGTCATTGTATGATACTTAGGTGTGGAACTGAATATTGACTGTTTGCTTAGTGTGTGAACTGCCTGAAGCCAAGGAGTGTTCAAACATTGAAATGCCAGGCATAAATGAGCAGTAACATGCATTTAGAAGTGACCACTTAACATTGGTATTGTGACATTCTGTGCTATACTGTGCAGCACTGTGTGACCCTGTTAGGTTTAATGCTATCTTTTAAATATAAAACTAATGTACTGTCCTATGTTATAAGAGTACCACGTTGTCTTGTAATCTGTTTGACTAATTCTGATCTACATCAATAAAGCCTATTTTCAATTGTGTTTGATTTACAAAGAGCCCCCTCTGATGTAACATTGGTATCAGGTATGGGATTACAGTGACAAAGATGGTTGAATGAGAGAGTTTACCAGAAATCAATACCAGTTAACAGAATCTGGTAAGAAGCTAGCCTAAGCTTGGCTAGTGTGAATTGACATTATTAAGCAGATGAAGAAGCAGCAGTGACAGTATCAAGAGCAGACTGTAGATAAGCAGAAAAATGAATAAAGGTGTACCAGCAGGTGACAAAATTTATAGCTTTTTAGTGTCAGTTGCTGGACAGGTTATCCAGAATAGAAATTAGAGAGACCAGTCAGGAAGGTCTGGACCATTAAAGTGGCTAGGCACACCCTGATTGGCAGGTATGTGCAGACAGCAACCACCCAGGGAGATATACAGTGGAACCCCGGTTAACGAAAAAATTTCATTGCAGAAGCCTGCTCAAGTGCCATTACGGAACAAATTTACTTCCTTAAGAAAAAATGTCATTTAGGTTAGTCTATTTCAGACCCCCAAAAATACACTTCCACAAGCACTTACAATATTATACATAATTGCACGATTTACGGGGTGTTCGTTAACCGGGGTTCCACTGTACTACCATTCTGATGAGTGAAAAAGAGGTCTGTTAAACATTTGGCACCACAGCAGAAGTGCTGTTCTTTCCTTTCTGATTACGACAAGATGACAGGCAAATCTTACAAACTTCTAGTATTTACATTCATTATACATTTAGCTTTCCTTTCAATGTAATAGGGTGGTACTTCCCACAGGGTGCTTACCTGACTAAGAACTCCGCATCTTTATTACCATCAGTGATTGAGATATTTTCCCTTGCATCTACATTTGCTGACATTTATGGCTGATGGCACAAAGCTAATTATGCATCTAGAGTGCAGAATTTGAAAAAAATAGACTTAGAATAGTTTTAATTGCTTTGTGATTATGATTTATGAAATATGAGTGAATGCGTCATGACAGTAGGAAACTGATGATTACAGTGTAAACTATGTGTAAACTAGTGTAAACTTGTAGAGTTATACCATGAATTAAGGAAAGATCCTGGAATTCACCTTACGAAACAGATAAAACAAATGAGATAGTAATTATGGACAAGGTAGATTATAGTGGAAAAATAAACATGTTATTAGAAGACGGGAACTTACGTGCCCCTTAAAAATTCTTGAACTGATTTATTCAGTGCAGGAAAATAATGACTATCTTTTGGGCCTCTTCAAAGACCTCCAGAAAGTCTCAGCTTATACACTGAGTGTCCATAGTTCAATCTCTGGCATGGATGGAAATACTGGGCATGTTTCCTTAAGACACCTGCTGTCACTGTTCACCTAACAGTAAGTAGGTACCTAGGTGTTATTTACGTTACACCTGCTGCTAAGATAAGATAAGATTTCTTCGGATTTTTAACCCTGGAGGGTTAGCCACCCAGGATAACCCAAGAAAGTCAGTGCGTCATCGAGGACTGTCTGTCTTATTTCCATTGGGGTCCTTGATCTTGTCCCCCAGGATGCGACCCACACCAGTCGACTAACAACCCAGGTACCTATTTGCTGCTAGGTGAACATGACAACAGGTGTAAGGAAACACGTCGAAATGTTTCCACCCGCCGGGAATCGAACCCGGGCCCTCCGTGTGTGAAGCGAGAGCTCAAGCCACCAGACCACCGGGCCACCTAGCAGTAAATAGGTATCTGGGTGTTGAGTCATACACCTGCTTACTCATAAGCAGCAAGTAGGTACCTACTAATCATAAATAACTCTAAAGCAAGTCAAAAATATATCAGAACTGAAAAATTATAATAAATTAATAAATAGCAAATAAAAAAATAGATAAAAGACAAATTATTTTATTTCAGTGTTGCAAAATTATTATGTAATTTTTTTAATTAAAAAACAATTATGAATTTACTAAAATTACAAAACATAATTAAGTTCAAAAAAACAGTTATGCAATAAATATATAAAAGAGACTCTCAACAGGCTCAAAACAATATATGTACAAGCCCCCCTCCTCCGGTTATGTTAAGATACCCTTACATATAGGCGCCATTACTACCAGCGCCTTTCCCTACCATACTGCAACCAGTGCAGCAAATTCTCGCGCGGACATGAGAATTATGCGAAAATTATGATATTGGGTTTTGTTTACAGAAAAATAGTGTAAGTATTTGGCAACATTTTGGTGAAAACCCCATCATAATACGATGTTTCTAAAGCAAATTATAGCTACTTGAAACATGTCTGGTGGCGACCCGCCAGGTAAATATATGCATAAACGCGAGGTGAATTTTTTATATTATTTTTATTTGTTTTTTTAATTTTATGTCTATTTTTCTTACTAATACAGTAAATTTACCACTTAACATCATTACAGTGTGGGAGGGTCTTATATCAGAGGTGGGAGGGTCTTATATCAGAGGTGGGAGGGGCTTAAAACAGAGGTGGAAGGGTCTTATAGCAAAGGTGGGAGGGGCTTGTAACAGAGGTGGGAGGGGCTTATAACAGAGGTGGGAAGGGCTTATAGCAGAGATGGGATGGGCTTATAGCAGAGGTGGGAGGGGCTTATATCAGAGGTGGGAGGAGCTTGCATGATGATGCAACAACCATTTATCGATGTCGTCAGTCTGACCTCCGCTCACAAGATGTCTTATACTGACGCTATTATTGCTAATGGTCGATCACCATGCCCAGCCCTTCTAGGGCAGGGTAGGTGCCAAGGCTGGAGTTTGCTACCATCTGCGGCTCGCAAGCCTGCCCTTCCCGTCAGCCTCCTTGGGGCGGGGAAGGTGGCAGACCAGAGAGGCCTAGCTTCTCCCTACCAGCCTCGTGCTGGTGGGAAACGTGGCTAGGCCTCGGGACAGTTGGTCCCGCCGATAAGGGGGTACTTGTACCTCCTCCCATGGGAGACATAGGTCTCTGATACTCCCACGACAGGGAGCCGGAGCCGGGTCGCCATCTGGTAAAGACCCGGGCCGGGAGAATTCCCGGCGAATCAACACCTTTATTCAATAATGATATTATGCATAAGATAAATAAGATAAACGAATAAGAAAGCAGGCCAAAATAATATTATTTGTATACTTTATACTGGAGGGTGGTGGTGGCCTTGAAGAAATGTTACCGACTATAAGAGAAGGGTTTTCTATGTTACCTCTGGTTGAACTAGAGAAAACGGTGTTTCATACACGGGAAACAATAAGAAATCACTTATATTGCATAGAAAAGACCAAAATAGCGCGATTTTCGTGATTTTTTTTACCTTTCTGACGTACTAATTAGCTAGCCCTCGCGTTCACCCGAATATTGCTTGGACGTTTACCATTAATAATGATTGGATTGAAATTATTTTCATCATCATGCAAACCCCTCCCACTTCTTATATAAGCTCCTCCCACCTCTGCTATAAGCCCCTCCCACCTCTGCTATAAGCCCCTCCCACCTCTGCTATAAGACCCTCTCACCTCTGCTATAAGACCCTCCCACCTCTGCTATAAGCTTCTCCCACCTCTGCTATAAGACCCTCCCACCTCTGATATAAGCTCCTCCAACCTATGCTATAAGCCCCTCCCACCTCTGCTATAAGCCCCTCCCACCTCTGCTATAAGACCCTCCCACCTATGTTATAAGACCCTCCCACCTCTGCTATAAGACCCTCCCACATCTGCTATAAGACCCTCCCACCTCGGCTATAAGCCCCTCCCACCTCGGCTATAAGCCCCTCCCACCTCGGCTATAAGACCCTCCCACCTCTGCTATAAGACCCTCCCACCTCTGCTATAAGACCCTCCCACCTCTGCTATAAGCCCCTCCCACCTCTGCTATAAGCCCCTCCCACCTCTGCTATAAGACCCTCCCACACTGTAATGATGTTAAGTGATAAATTTACTGTATTAGGAAGAAAAATAGACATAAAATTAAAAAAACAAATAAAAATAATATAAAAAATTCACCTCGCGTTTATGCATATATTTACCTGGTAGGTCGCCACCAGACATGTTTCAAATAGCTATAATTTGCTTTAGAAACATCGTATTATGATGGGGTTTTCACCAAAATGTTGCCAAATACTTACACTATTTTTCTGTAAACAAAACCCAATATCATATTTTTCGCATAATTCTCATGTCCGCGCGAGAATTTGCTGCACTGGTTGCAGTATGGTAGGGAAAGGCGCTGGTTGTAATGGCGCCTATATGTAAGGCAGCCTCCTTGGGGTGGGGAAGGTGTCAGACCAGAGTGGCCTAGCATCTATCTACCTACCTGCCTCGTGCTTGTGGGCGAATATGGCTAGGCCTGGGACCAGTTGGTCCCGCCGCTGAGGGGTACCCCCTCCCATGGGAGACATAGGTCTCTGCTACTCCCACGCCAGGGAGCCGGAGCAGGGTTGCCATCTGGTAAAGACCCGGGCTGGGAGAATTTCCGGTGAATCAACACCTCCTCCTCCTCCTAAAGCTGGGGTATACAATGGGATTTACCCCACAAACGGTTGGGTTTAGTCCTGACTCTTTCTCTTCTACTGCAATTTTTCCTCTCACCGGCTATTCTTTGTCTGTCCCCACTTCCCCCTCGCCCCTAGTGGGTCCTTACCTGTGAGTCTCTGAATGAATGAATTTTAATAGAATTTGGAAAAAAACGGGGTTTACCCCACAAACTGTTGGGTTTAGTCCTGACTTTCTCTTCTACTGCAGTTCTTCCTCTCACCGGCTATTCTTTGTCTGTCCCCACTTCCCCCTCGCCCCTTGTGGGTCCTTACCTGTGAGTCCTTGAATGAATGATTTTAATAGGGTACTGGGTCGATCACCATGCCCAGCCCT
This sequence comes from Cherax destructor, assembly GCA_009830355.1. NCBI lineage: Eukaryota > Metazoa > Arthropoda > Malacostraca > Decapoda > Parastacidae > Cherax > Cherax destructor. The sequence continues at coordinate 63,953 of WNWK01001156.1, read as the reverse complement.
TTTAGGGCAGGGTAGGTGCCAAGGCTGGAGCTTGCTACCATCTGCGGCTCGGAAGCCTGCGCTTCCTGTCAGCCTCCTTGGGGTGGGGAAGGTGGCAGACCAGAGTCGCCTAGCATCTATCTACCACCTGCCTCGTGCTGGTGGGGAATGTGGCTAGGCCTGGGACCAGTCTAGGCCTGGGACCAGTTGGTCCCGCCGCTGAGGGGTACCCCCTCCCATGGGAGACATAGGTCTCTGATACTCCCATGCCAGAGAGCCGGAGCCGGGTCGCAATCTGGTAAAGACCCGGGCCGGGAGTATTCCCGGTGAATCAACACCTCCTCCTCCTATTTTAATAAATCACCCCACAAACGGTTGGGTTTAGTCCTGACTCTTTTTCTTCAACTGCAGCTTTTCCTCTCACCGGCTATTCTTCGTCTGTCCCCACTTGCCCTTCGCCCCTAGTGGGTCCTTACCTGTGAGTCCTTGAATGAATGAATTTTAATAATTGATTGCAATTTTTTAGTTCTGATTTATTTTTGACTCACTTTAGAGTTATTTATGATTAGTAGGTACCTACTTGTTGCTTATGAGTAAGCAGGTGTATGACTCAACACCCAGATACCTATTTACTGCTAGGTGAACATTAGCAGCAGGTGTAACGTAAATAACACCTAGGTACCTACTTACTGTTAAGTGAACAGTGACAGCAGGTGTCTTAAGGAAACATGCCCAGTATTTCCATCCATGCCGGAGATTGAACCATGGACACTCAGTGTATAAGCTGAGGCTTTCTGGAGGTCTTTGAAGAGGACAGCGCCGTGGAGTTCGACTGCGAGGCAGCTGTCAGGTGTGCTACAGGCAGTGTGCACTCAGTTCCTCAAGCTTCAACCTCCCAGCGCCACCCGAACTGTAGAGGGCACTTTTTCCCTCCCAGCACACGATGTTAGGGATGGCACAGGGTGTGCCGGGCTCACGGGAACTTCCACTGCAGGGACAGCGCCGTGGAGTTCGACCGCGAGGCAGCTGTCAGGTGTGCCACTGGCAGTGTGCACTCAGTTCATCAAGCTTCAACATCCGTGCGCGTGGTGGATGTCTGGGCACCCGGAGGGCTCCAGGTGGGAACAACCAACAGCCCCTCCCAGCAGACAGAGAGGGTCTGGGATCTGCAATCAAACTGGCGTCCACCAGGACGTTGACACGTCCCCAGGGCAGCTCTCCTTCGGGCTGTTAGTGATGGTGCTCCTGCAAGCAGCAGATCCTGGCGCAACTTGCTGCTGTTTGCAATGGCTGTCTGGCTGTCCTGCCGAAGAGGGACAGGCACCTTGCAACATCTGTTGTTGGGGCAATGGATGCATTCCCTAGAATATTGCTCATTACTCTGTAATTTGTTCATGATTGTAACCATGTATGGACGTGTTTATGATTCATTACCTTTGTAACTGTTATGATTGTGACCAGCTCTACCTGGAACTCATTATTACCTTTGCAACTTGTCATGAGTGTGACCAGCTCTACCTGCAGCTCATTACCTTTGAAACTTGGTCATAATTGTGACCAGATCTAGTTTATTACCGCTGTAACTTGTTCAGCTATCAAAACTTTGGAGTCCAGTCTCTGAACCAATTATGTACCTTTGTAATCTTTTGACTACCGCCCACAGGATGGGTATGGGGTGCATAATAAAGACATTAAACTAACTAACTAACTTTGAAGAGGCCCAGAAGATAGTCATTATTTCATTATTTTCCTACACTGAATAAATCAGTTCAAGAATTTTTAAGTCACTGAATAACCAAATGGTTCTATTGCTTTGTGAATAAAATAAAATAATCTGAGGAAGATTTCTATGAAACCTGTATGGGGAAAGATAGCTGCTTGTTACTTCATTATCAGTGAGGGAAAACTGGCAGCCTGTGCAGTGCTGAGCTGGAGATTCAGCAGGCAATGTATAATCCTTACACATTCCCCACTCGACCTGGGTGGAGTGCAGACATGTCGTTCCCCTAGCGGTGGCTTTGGGCACCTTTGTTTTTTGGACGGGATGGCTGACACCTACAGGCGTCGTGTTAACACAGTGTGTGTGGACCTGGTGCAAGGAGTTATACTGCCGGATACAGCAGACGTGTTATTGCCGGCCATTTTACGTGACACATACGGCCTTTCAATCGCCGATTTGTATGGTGTCAATGAATGGCATTAGACGTATCTTTGTGAAATTCGCAAGCACCGATATCTATCAGAAGATTGTGGATCGTTACCAGGAGAAGAAAATGGTAGTCAACACAGGGGTGGAAGTATGTCTGCACGACGTTTCTACAACATACAAATGGGTCAGGGTAAACAATGTCCCATTTGAAGCATGCCCCGAGGACATCCGGTTAGTATTCCAGCAGTTTTGGGTAGTTCATGCAGTTAATATTGGACGGTGGGCGCAGGGGCCTTATGCTGGGCTCCTGGAAGGATCATACTCTGTTAAAATGAGCATCCGCAAACCAATACCATCTTATGTATTCATGGATTTCTTTCGTACCCAGGTATACGTGCACTATTATGGGTAAGTAAAAAATTGCCAGTTATGTAGCCAATCGGGTCATTACGCAGCTACGTGCGAGAAACACCGAGATGATGGACGACGTGGAGAAGCGGAAGTTCATAAACAAGTGGAAGTGGAACGACAGTCAAAGGAGGGCGTGGTTAGCGTCGTGAATGGTTCACAAGAGATTACGATGGACGAGATAGAGGGCGTGGAACGTGTGGTGTGAGGAGAGCAGACGGTCAAACAAGCGAAGTTGCAATGGAGTGATGAAGTTGCATCTGCAGAGGCGGAAGATCGAGCGCAACTTCCTGGTGGTAAGAGCGTGGGTACCAATTTAGATAATGAGAGTTCACATGAGAGTGGAAAGGGTGATAATGTTGATGAGTACATATTGAGGGATTTAGGTGAGATTATAGGTAGTGACATTTTAGTAGAGGATGAAATAGGTGAGAATTTACTGGCGGTCGAGAGTGGTAGGTTGCTGACGGTGCAAGAGGAAGTGATTGACACTGCACTATCTGTGGTGCAGGCAGATGTAGAGGTACATCAACAGTGCGAAGGGGTAGAGGTCGATATTGATAAGGGTCAATCTCGTAAGAGGTCTGGTGAAGAGGCGGAGAACGATGTTCTCACTCCAAGCCAACCCCCAGGTAAGTTGGCATGGACAGAGGTGGTGAAGGGGAAAATTGAGGGCGGGGCGAGGAGTCGCCGTGGAGTGGGTGCGTCGACCGTAGGGCATGGTGAGAAGAAAGGAGGGCTTTTGGCTGTGAGGAACGGAAAGAGTGATAGTAAACCACCGCATCGGAAAGGAAAACCTTTGCCATTACATTCAGGTGTTTAAATATGAATATGAATGGCCTCAAATACGAGGTGAAACGAAGGTGGGTCAAGGTTACGTTAGCAGACTAAGAATAGACATTGTTATTTTTCAGGAACATAATTATAGGAGTGGTGAAAGTTTAGTTTTGCAGGGGTATCAGCTTTTTGTGGGTCATACAGATTGTTTAAAAGGGGGAGTGGGTGTGGGTATTAGAGTGGGCAGCCCTTTTAAACTAGGTGCTTGAAAGGTGAGCGGGGGAGGGAGGGTAGTCAGAGTTGACGGTTGGTGGGGCGTAGTCCAAGTTAGTTTTGTGGGTGTATGTATGCCGGCGGTTAATAGTATGATGGTTAAAGCCGCTTTTGTAAGATCAAATTTAATTTACGCTTCCCGAGAATTGCCTCAAGTCTCTGTAATAGGTGGCGATTGGAATTGTATAATAAGGTTACGGGACGTAGAACCTAGGGGTTCTAAGCAAGTGTTAGGAATATTGAGGGATGCTTTAGGGGCAGTTGGTGTAGTTGACGCTGTGTGTAGTGGTGACGAGTGGATGCATTATACCTTTCGTAGAGAAAAATAAACACATAAGCAGTATAATGTGATCCTTTATTGACAACGTTTCGCCCACGCAGTGGGCTTTATCGAGTCACAGACAGATCTACCTGGAAAATGAGCAACATGGAGATATATATAGGGTACAGTCAGGTGGAGAATGCTGGGTCAGGTGGAGAATGCTGGGTCAGGTGGAGAAAGCTGCATGTGAGTCTTAAAAGTAGTGTGATAGTTAAAAACATAGTGTGACTTAAAGGACCTGCAGTGTTCCATTCTTGAGTTCTAGGTGGGATAGCGTTGAAGAAGTTTCTTGGCAATAGGTTAAGCTATGTTGTAGAAGCCGTTGTTCTGGTTGAAGTTGTTGGATATACAGATGAGTGATGATTCTAGGATTCTTTAAGTCACACTATGTTTTTAACTATCACACTACTTTTAAGACTCACATGCAGCATTCTCCACCTGACCATCTCCGAGCATTCTCCACCTGACTGTACCCTATATATATCTCCATGTTGCTCATTTTCCAGGTAGATCTGTCTGTGACTCGATAAAGCCCACTGCGTGGGCGAAACGTTGTCAATAAAGGATCACATTATACTGCTTATGTGTTTATTTTTCCATTGTGTCGGTATTTTATACCATTTATTTCCACCTTTCGTAGAGGCGAGTCAGCCGCTAGGTTGGATAGAATTTGTTTCACGGGTTGTCAGGGTGGAGAAAGTTGAATGTGTTGACGTGGGTTTTTCAGATCATAAAGGAGTTATGGTTCAATTACGTTGGGAGGGAGCGGTGAGGGTTTATAGGAGTTTCTGGAAGCTGAATGTTGAATAGAATCGGGGGTGACGTTGGTTTTGCGGAGTGGTGGAGTACTATTTGGGACGAAGGAAAGACGGCACGTGATGTAGTGAGCTGGTGGAATGACAGAGGGAAATTAGCAATTAAGGAGTTTTTTGTGCGAATAGGTAGGGAAGACGCTCGTTTTAGGTTCGGTTATCAACGGTATTTAGAGGGTTTGTTGCAGGGTGATGGGGGTGGGGAAGGGGTACGAGTGGATAACTCTGAGGAAATTAGAAATGCTTTGCGTGAGATTCAGAATGAACGGTTTCAGGCATTACGGGTGAGGAGTGAGATGGAAGAGGTTTTATGGGGCGATAGAGCCTCGGAGGTAGTCTTGCGGAATTTTAGGAGGAGGAGAGAGGTAATGACGATGGGTATGATCGAAGTTACGGAAGATTTGTTTGGGGAGTTTTAGAGGAGGTATGGTATTGAGGGAAATGGAGGCAATGAGTATTTATGGTGATTTGGGGTTTGGGAAAAAATTTGCGGTGGAAGCAGTGTGTGGTGAGGTGGATGAATTTTTAGGAGGTATAGTGTCTCATGTGAGTGCACAAGATAGAAGTGATCTTGGTGGTGCGATAACGGAGGATGAGGTATGGGTCGCAGTTCAGGGGTTGCACATGGAAAAGTCACCTGGGTTGGACGGGCTTCCCGGTGAGTTATATGTGACTTTTGGGAGGTGTTGAAAGATGTTTTAGTGAAGGTTTTCAATGCCATGAAGGGAGGGGTTGTGTTGAATGAGGTAGTGCGTACGGGTGTGATGGTTTTGGTACCGAAAAAGAAGCTTCTAAATCTTTTAGGAATTATTGAGTAATTACGTTAATGGGGACTGATTACAAGATTTACGCGAAAATCCTGGCTAATAGGTTAAAGAGTGGTTTGGGCACATGGATCCAAGGCGGGCAGTACGGTGTCCCGGGACGGTGCATGACGAAGGGGCACAAGAGGTTAAAAGAGTTTATTGAGAATTGTGATGAGGGCAGGGTGTTAAGTGTTGATTGGGAAACGGCATTTGATAGGGTTAATAGGAATGTGTTATTTGAAATTATGGCGTGGATGGGTTTTGGCGAGGAAGTCGTGGGTTGGGTGCGACAACTTTATGTAAGTGCGGTTATAAGGGTCCAGATAAATGGTAAAGTTGGGAAAAAGGTTAATATGGATAAGGGAATACGTCAAGGATGTCCCTTATCACAAATCTTGTTCGCGATCTTTCAGGATCCATTATATAGGTTGGTGGAAAAGGGCGAGAGTTGGAAGAGGGAGGGAGAATGGTCAATGGCGGAAATTATTGGTTACGTTGATGATATGAATCTGTTGGTTATGTCAAACGCTTGTTTGGATTGGCTTAGTAGGTTAATTGGTGTTTATGGTCGGGTAACGGGGATGAAAGTCAATAGAAGTAAGTCTATGTCAGAAATGTTCAAGATATGTCAAAGTATTTTATCCACAGTGGTATATTACAGACCATTCTGGAAAAATACCCTGACTTTGCTCCCTGTAAATAAAGCATTGACACGTGTGTGTGTGTGTGTGTGTATGTGTGTATGTGTATGTGTGTATGTATATACATGTATGTGTGTGTATGTGTGTGTGTATATGTATGTGTATATGTATATGTGTGTGTGTGTGTGTGACCCAACAATTAAAATTTGCACCAATAACTCATTACAGTTGTGGCTGGGTGTAGACTAATAGATTGCTCATTGCTTTATAATTTGTTCATGAGTGCAACCATGTACAGACGTAAGTAAATTTACTTACATGATTCATTACCTTGTAACTAGTGAATTCATTACCATTGTACCTTGTTCAGCTATCAAAACTTTGGGGCCCAGTCTCTGGACCCTATATATACCTCTGTAATCTGCAAATACCTTTCTAACTTGTCATGATTGTGACCATCTGAGTTCATTACCTTTGTAACTTGCTCAGCTATCAAACTTTGAGGTACAGTCCCTTCACCCATTATGTACCTCTGTAATCTTTTGACTACCGCCCACAGGATGGGTATGGGGTGCATAATAAAGATATCAAACTAAACTAACTGTTGCTCGAGGTGGGCGTTTGGGTGGGGGGCGTTGGGGAGTCGGGATGGGTGGACTTGTGTGGTAGAGTTAAAGGTTTGTGGGATTGTATTTCGTGATGACATCGTTAAGGCAAGGGAGGTAAATTCAAGGGAGGTGGTAGATTGTGCTTTGGAACAAATGAGGAGTTGGGGTAAGCAGGAAGTGACGCTTTTACAGAGAGTAGTAGTAATTAACACGTTAATTTATAGTAAATTGTGGTTTAGAGCGAGTGTTTTCCACTGTTGGATATAGATATTAAGAGGTTGGGTAAGGGTGTTTTGGATTTTATTTGGGCGAGTGGTAGGCATTGGCTTAATAGGGAGGTTGTGGAAACTAGGGTGGCATGGGGAGGATTAGGGCTAGTACCTTTGGAAAGGCGAGTTCGAAGCGTTTTTTTTAAGCATGAATTTGTGTTAAAAGGTGGGTGCAGGGGACGGAGAATTGGTGAAGTGATGAAAGAGGTCCAGAAGTGGTGGAAAGGTAGAGATTTGATAGAGTGCGAGAGTGTTTTGAGATGCCTCTTAGTGACACGCGAACCGGAAAAAATAAAAGTACGTAGATTGGATAGGATCAATAGTCGTGAAGGCGTCGTGCAGGGTGAGTCTATGTATCCATTGTACGGGTGGAAGAGTATTTGGGAGTTTGTTAAAGAGAGTTAGGGTACGTCCTAGGGTGAAGGAAGTGGGTTATAGGTTCCTGCATGGTATATTAGCATCGAGGGGTCAGCTTTTTGTGATAGGTTTAGTGGGGGATGGGACATGTGCTGTGTGGGGAATGGGAAACCGCGTATCACGTTGTGTATTTCTGTCGTGAGTTGTGTATAGTCAAAGTATGGTTGCAGCGTGCGGTGAAGTGGTTGGGAGGAAGGGGTCCGTTTTCACTGTTGAAAGTTATGAGTTTGGAGTTGGGGGAATTCACGGAAAGCATTCGGAGGACTTTGACGTATGTTATTTTAGATTACATATATATGACGTGGGTCATACGTGGTTCTAGATGGGACGTGTTAATTAAAGCTTTAGCTGCAGTTTTTATAAGAACAAAGTATAGGAATATGGAAATTTATGGTCGTAGATGGGGTACGAGTTTCACTGGAGAGTAGAGATATGAACGTCGATATGTTACTTAGGTTAAAGGGGGATGGTTTTGGGTTGGGGGCTTTTAGAAGGGCGTGGGATTAGGTGAGTATTTTTTTGGTAGGTAGGGTGGGTTGGGGGTGGTAGCGTATTTTCAAGTCACGAGTTGGTAGTTTTGGAAAATGTGTTTTAGTTTTTTTTTTTTGGGTTTTTTCCGTGTTGCGGTGGTTTACTCCTCTCATAGTTGTGATTGATGTTTTTTCGTTTTTTTTTTTTAAAAAGTTTGGATAGTTGCACATGTGGTGTTGATACAGTCATGTACCTTTAATCATAGTTTTGAACTTTAGTGCATACGTATATTGACCTTGACGTATGATGTTTTATTGGTTGGTGTTATATGTTGTGAGTGTAATGAGATTGTAGAGGTTCATAGGTTTGTATTACTAAATTCAGTGTTGAGTAGTTTCTGATTACCTCGGAGTATTGTGCTTGTCGCTCTTTTAAGTGACGAGGTGTTTTGACAAGTGCAAATGTGCAACATGGTCCTCAATAAAATATAAAAAGAAACAAACATATATCTTGTACATTTTCTGTTAGCGTCTGGATTGATTAAAATCCGTGTTTGGATAAGAGATAAATGTATATGCTAAGTTTTAGCACATATAACTGTATATTGATGTAAAACCAATATAATGTAAATTTTGTTTTAACCTACAATATGACATATACTTCTTATACTGATGGGTTAAGGCTGTTTGGCAGTCCACGTTAACTCTGTAGAATTTCTATTATATTTCGTTAGGGTAGGATATACCTTTTGTATATAGCATTTATTTAGCCTTGTATATACAGGGTTTATGTACTATTAATGGACGGCAAGGTAATGTGCATGTCCTCGTAATCTACACTTAGGGTTTTCGGACTATTGTTGTGACACTTGTGTGTTTTGATGGTATTCATGTGCTCGGTGTCATGTATTCAGTGAACCTATGGGGTTTTGGCATAACCTTGCACAAAATTTTATTTTTGTTTAGGATGGAGTAATATGTTCACGTTAGAACACATACCAGGGAATACCTTAGATTTTGTCTGAGGACGGGTCAAAGGAGAGGGAGGGTCAGGGGACGGGTCAAAGGAGAGGGAGGGTCAGGGGACGGGTCAAAGGAGAGGGAGGGTCAGGGGACGGGTCAAAGGAGAGGGAGGGTCAGGGGACGGGTCAAAGGAGAGGGAGGGTCAGGGGACGGGTCAAAGGAGAGGGAGGGTCAGGGGACGGGTCAAAGGAGAGGGAGGGTCAGGGGACGGGTCAAAGGAGAGGGAGGGTCAGGGGACGGGTCAAAGGAGAGGGAGGGTCAGGGGACGGGTCAAAGGAGAGGGAGGGTCAGGGGACGGGTCAAAGGAGAGGGAGGGTCAGGGGACGGGTCAAAGGAGGGAGGGTCAGGGGACGGGTCAAAGGAGAGGGAGGGTCAGGGGACGGGTCAAAGGAGAGGGAGGGTCAGGGGACGGGTCAAAGGAGAGGGAGGGTCAGGGGACGGGTCAAAGGAGAGGGAGGGTCAAGGGACGGGTCAAAGGAGAGGGAGGGTCAAGGGACGGGTCAAAGGAGAGGGAGGGTCAGGGGACGGGTCAAAGGAGAGGGAGGGTCAGGGGACGGGTCAAAGGAGAGGGAGGGTCAGGGGACGGGTCAAAGGAGAGGGAGGGTCAGGGGACGGGTCAAAGGAGAGGGAGGTTTTTTTTTAACTCATGGTATAGTTTGCACCAGTAGGGAGGGAAGAGGGTAAAGCTTGTTAATGTTTTATCATGTCCTCTTTACTGACATGTGATGTTTGTTTGCTTATGTACGTTGAGTGGTGTTAAGTTGAAATCCTGTGTTCTGGTTGGTGGTAGGGGGGGTATAATATTTTTCTGTGTACCCATGTATGTTATTTATTATTAGTGGGGTGTGGAGTTTTCATTGTATGTTCAATTATGTTTTGTCATGTGTTTTGGAAGTTTACCATATATATGTATTGTATATACTGTTTTAAATAAAATAAAAAAAAAATCCTTACTGGTTCAGTACTTCCCTATAAATATAATAATCAAGGGATTAAGGTGACAGTAGTTTGCATACTATTTGTAAATATACTGTATTTATATCTTAAATAATGTACAGGAGAAAACAAGAGTGGAGACGTAAATATCAAGTAATCAATCTCTCAGCCTTGAGGAATTAAGTATGATGCAGTCAGTAAAGCCTTGAGGAATTAAGTATGAGGCAGTCAGTAAAGCCTTGAGGAATTAAGTATGAGGCAGTCAGTAAAGCCTTGAGGAATTAAGTATGAGGCAGTCAGTAAAGCCTTGAGGAATTAAGTATGAGGCAGTCAGTAAAGCCTTGAGGAATTAAGTATGAGGCAGTCAGTAAAGCCTTGAGGAATTAAGTCTGAAGTGGTCAGTCCCTGAGCCTTGGTAAGTGTTCGGCTCCAGTTTAGAAGCTACATTTTCATGCCTCAGTTTCACACTGACTGAAGTCATGCAGCTGAGCATTGTTCAAGGTTGAGGGACTGACCACCTTAAACTTACTCTTTCAAGGCTGAGGGAAGGGACTGACCACCTTAAACTTACTCTTTCAAGGCTGAGCTAAGGGACTGACCACCTTAAACTTACTCTTTCAAGGCTGAGGGAAGGGACTGACCACCTCTTTTTGCCCTGTATTATGAAAGGCATATCTGTTTGTTCTCACTTGTTGACATGTCCTTCCTAGGAAGCTAAGGAATACATTTATTCATGAAAATAATCATAATGAATATAATTTCAAAAACTATAATGGTGGAAACTCATTGTCCCGCAGGTGGTGTCGATTCGCCGGAAATTCTCCCGGCCCAGGTCTATTGCAGATGGCGACCCGGCTCCGGCTCCCTGTCGTGGGAGTATCTGAGACCTATGTCTTCCATGGGAGGAGGTACAAGTACCCCCTCATCGTTGGGACCAACTGACCCCAGGCCTAGCCACATTCCCCACCCGCACGGGGCTCGTAGGGAGAAGCTAGGCCTCTCTGGTCTGCCATCTTCCCCGCCCCAAGGAGGATGACGGGAAGGGCAGTCTTACGAGTTGCAGATGGTAGCAAGCTCCAGCTTTGGCACCTACCCTGCCCTAGAAGGGCTGGGTATGGTGTCGATCCCGTCCCGCATGCTTTTTGAAGGTAAAAAATGGAGTTATAGGTGAAAATTTCACTGAGAAAACAGAATTTTATTCAATTATATATTATTTTTTTACTACTGTATTTTTATTCAGTTAGATATAAAAAGGAAATATATTTTTAATTAGTCTTTGAATATAAAACAAACTGAAGATAATTTTCCAATATATAAGTTTCATTTCATGATTATACATAACAAAATTCTATATTTTCCTCTTAGTAGTTTTAATAGTATGAAATTTCAATGATCAGTAGTAATAAAATAAAATAGAAAATAAAGGTATAATTCTTTCATAGTTAGTTTTATCAAAGCAGCAACCTAGATATGATACTCAGGGAAGCAATTCTTTGTTGCATTGCAACAGAGATGAATTCCACAATGACTACACATTGATATTGGTCGTGATTCTACCCCTTTCTTGGAGCATACCTCACACCTTCCTTTCTTGGAGCATACCTCACACCTTCCTTTCTTGGAGCATACCTCACACCTTCCTTTCTTGCCAATAAATTTTGGCCACTGGATGGCAGTGTTGCTGAGCCTATCAGAAGTAGGTAACTGTAGTCAATTTTTCTCCGCTTGAGAGCTCCTTGGGATCGACGATTTGTTGCAAATGTTACAAGTGCTTGTGCCAGTTCTCTTCGGAATTCTAACAGTGAGAGAGATGAATGAGTTTCATGGTATACAACATATGCATTAACGATACTCATGTCAAGAAGACCCAAAAAAAATTCTATGCCACCATTTCTTGCTATTGAGTGGGAAAGAAGTAAAGTAGTTATCAAAGAAAACTTTGTGATTTTTGCCATGGAGATGATTAATCAGTTTGAGAACTACTTTCCGCCTAATCCTACTTCTTTCCTCATGATGGGATATTTGTCTTCTCCTTTACCTGTGTATATAGCAAAGTTGAAAATATATGGAGCATTATCAGCAATACACCACAATTTGTATCCTCTTTTAATTGGCTTCATAGGATTATACTGTTTGAAAGTGCCTCTTCCCTTGAAGCGAATCATTGATTCATCAACACTGAGATACTCTCCTGGAGATCTGATGTCTCGGAATTTGTTATTCAAACTCTCAATGAGTTGTCTTAGTTTGTATAATTTGTCTTTTCTATTTGGGTCCATTTTAGTGTTATCATTCAGATGTAGCTCACTGAGAATGGTAAGAAACCTATCACGTGCCACAGCTTCTTGAATAGGTCTGACACCCATATCATCTGATGTGGCCCAATACTGGCGCAGGGATGGCAGTGGGTGGTAGCCCATCATGATGCTCATTCCAAGAAAAACATAAAGTTCATCTTTTGTTACTGTAATTACTTTGCCTTTTTGAATACTATAAAGGTTGGTCTGGTAAACAATTGCATTGGTAATATTCTCATCAAAGAGAGAAAGACATGAAGTGCAGAAGAAGCTGTTGCTTTCTTTCTTGACTTTGGCTGAAACAATGTAATATTGTGAGCAAGTTCAGGTTTCTTTCTACAACGTCTTCTTGCATGATGTCCTTGGCCACTTGTAGATGAATGTTCCTGATCACTCGACGAAGGGAGTTTCTGATCATTTGTACTAACAGAAGGTTGCTCCTGGTCAGTAGTAATGGAGCTTCCAGTTTCATTGTTATCATGAGTATCTTTATTGCCAATATAGACGACACACTGATCTCTGACTTCACACTCACATGAGGAACCTTGAGCTGAGCTAATGGATTAGATGCTACTTGGGTAGAAAGGGGTGGATCATCTTCAAAGTCACTGTCTATGTCACTTTACTTCAGTGTCACTGTCATAATCTGAAGGTATTTCTTCCAAAATCTTAAGAACACTTTCTTCATCTAAACCTCGTGTGTGTATACCTGGAGATACCTGGAGAGGGTTCCGGGGGTCAACGCCCCCGCGGCCCAGTCTGTGACCAGGCTAGGAATTAAGTTTGAGGTGATCAGTCTCTGAGCCTTGAGGAATTAAGTATGAGGCAGTCAGTAAAGCCTTGAGGAATTAAGTATGAGGCAGTCAGTAAAGCCTTGAGGAATTAAGTATGAGGCAGTCAGTAAAGCCTTGAGGAATTAAGTATGAGGCAGTCAGTAAAGCCTTGAGGAATTAAGTATGAGGCAGTCAGTAAAGCCTTGAGGAATTAAGTCTGAAGTGGTCAGTCCCTGAACCTTGGTAAGTGTTCGGCTCCAGTTTAGAAGCTACATTTTCATGCCTCAGTTTCACACTGACTGAAGCCATGCAGCTGAGCATTGTTCAAGGTTGAGGGACTGACCACCTTAAACTTACTCTTTCAAGGCTGAGGGAAGGGACTGACCACCTTAAACTTACTCTTTCAAGGCTGAGGGAAGGGACTGACCACCTCTTTTTGCCCTGTATTATGAAAGGCATATCTGTTTGTTCTCACTTGTTGACATGTCCTTCCTAGGAAGCTAAGGAATACATTTATTCATGAAAATAATCATAATGTGAAGAAATATCTGAAATATAAAGCATCTTCATTACTTTTTGTTCAAGACTGAGGAATCAGTCACCTCATATTTACCTCTCTACTGCTTCGTTGTCTCCAATACTTAAGACATCTCTGTATTTTGACTGAAGAAGCCAGATGAGTGATCAAAACATCTCAGCACACATGTGTCACTTATCTTCCCTGGTGTTGTATGGGGTTCTTGATCCAAGCAACTAGGCTTATTCTTTCTACCTGTACCAGCTGTATCATGTACTTTTTAGAAATAAATATTACATATTATTATTACTGAATGAAAGTTGAATGCTTTCCATTCCCCAGGTGTTGTGACTCCTTTGGGTTAAGCGCTTCCCCATGATAAAAACTAATAAATATATAGCTTCCAGGTTAACACTTTCTCCTGAATATGATAATTCTCTCTCTCTCTCTCTCTCTCTCTCTCTCTCTCTCTCTCTCTCTCTCTCTCTCTCTCTCTCTCTCTCTCTCTCTCTTTCTCTCTGTCTCCCTCTCTCTGTCTCCCTCTCTCTGTCTCGTGGGATAAAATAAAAAAATGATAATTTTTATACTTAATGTATTTTCTGGTACTATCAGATACATATTACCAACATCCCTCAAGGGAGGTTCCTTGACTCCAGTGAGGGGCTCTTGATCCAATGAATTTGACCTGTCATCTCCTTCCCTGGATTGAACCTGATTGCCTCCTATTCCCCCAGGCGCTGTATGACCCCTGTGGGTTTAGCGGTCCCCATGAATGTAATATACGTATATTATATATATATGTATATAGTGTGTGTACTCACCTATTTGTGGTTGCAGGGGTCGATTCATAGCTTCTCTCCCCGCCTCTTCACTGATCGCTACTAGGTCCTCTCTCTCCCTGCTCCATGAGCTTTATCAAACCTCGTCTTAAAACTATATATGGTTCCTGCCTCCATTACGTCACTTTCCAGACTATTCCACTTCCTGACAACTCTATGACTGAAAAAAAAATTTCCTAACATCCCTCTGACTCATCTGAGTCTTCAGCTTCCAACTGTCCCCTTGTTGCTGTGTCCCCTCCCTGGAACATCCTGTCTCTGTCCACCTTGTCAATTCCTCGCAGTATTTTATATGTCGTTATCATGTCTCCCCTAACCCTCCTATCTTCCAGTGTCGTCAGGCCGATTTCCCTTAACTTTTCTTCGTAGGACATTCCCCTTAGGTCTGGGACTAGTCTTGTTGCAAACCTTTGTGTGGGTGTGTGTGTGTTTCCTAATGAATACATAAGAACATAATAAAGGAAGAACACTGCAGGAGGCCTACTGGCCTATGCTGGACAAGTCTAACTCAGTGATGTACTTATCTAACCTATTAAAGCTACTCGGGAGTTTATTCCACTCATCCACAACTCTATTACCAAACCAATGCTTTTCTATACCCTTTCTAAATCTAGATTTTTCCAACTTGAACCCATTATTGAGTCCTGTCTAGGTTGGATATTTTGAGCACATTGTTTATATTCCTTTCGTTTATTCCTGTCTTCCATTTATGCACCTGAATATATTCCCCCAAATTCTACGCCTTTCAAGAGAGTGCAGATTCAGTGCTCTCAATCTATCCTCTTATGAAAGATTTGATACATGAAATCAACTTTGTCATCCTTCTCTGTGTTTCCCAGTGCATTTACGTTCATTCTGTAATACAGAGACCAGAACGCAACAGTATAATCTAAATGCGACCTTACCAAGGATATATAAAATTGAAGTATAACCTGAGTTTTCCTATAATTTATACTTCTTGATATGATTAGATGCTAGACTATAGGTCTACTATCAGCAATTATTTTTTATTTGTATTTTTCAGTGCCGGTGGTGCCTTGATGCTGGTGAGGGGTCTTGATCCAAGCAGTCTTTACCTCTCATTTTCCTTGAATCGAACCTGGCGACTTCCCTCTCTCCGAGAGCTGTGTAACCCTTACAGGTTTAGCGCTTCTCAGTGACTACACTAATAATCCATTATAAAATAAATATAATCTACGTAAATTCTTATCCTTATAGTGTTGCAGATATTCTCTGCTGACATTAACGCCACATCCTGCATATTATGCAATGTGCAATAATCTTGCTCTTCTGAATTTAAATATACCTTAATATTAAAGCTAACTGGTCTCCAAACTTAAACATCTAATGGAATTAATATATTTTGTGCTTCCATTACTCGTACTATCTTCAACCACACGAAATACATCTACGTGCGTGAGCTGAAATATTTTCTGTAATCCCAGGTCCCTAAATGTTCTTTGAGAATGTATTTGATCATTTTCACCCATGCCTCCTTAGATTCGACAGTTTGTGCTCTAAACCCATAGCTCCTTTTCCCTACAGACATTGTCTCTAAGGCAAATGCTCTGGCGTCCGTCGTAGGTAGTACTCTTAGTCTTCTGGTGGGGATGCACTCTATGTACTCGTACTTGTCTTCTCTTGGCATCGTTATTACCAGCATTTCCGCGAAAAGAAGCACACGGTAATCGGTCTTGGTTTTCACTGATGATAAACCCTTTATGTGGAAAGAGCTATGAAGGAACAGGGGGGCATAGTCATGAACGTCGAATGGAGCTCCTTGTATGGCGCCCATCATAATGCCAGAGTCTGCCTGACGATTCAGTTCTCGAAGCATCTTAAGAGCTTCTTGAATGACCTGTATGTCTTCAGGAGGAGCAGTGGCCAGCATTTTCTCCATGCTCTTGGAGTAGAAATACAACCTCTTCCACGAACTCTGTACATCATCCTGCAATTTTGGGAACATCTGCTTCACTCCCATTGGTTGTGCTTCTATAAGTCTGCTGATCTTCGGGGAGTTCATCAGGTAATACTTGTACCGCTCCAGCTGAACTTTCCGGGAGATAAATACCTGAGCAATTTTCGAAGGTGATTTGCATCCCTGGTGGAGCTCAACATACATGTCGTTCTGAATGTCAGCTAACATTTCCGTCCCTCTCAGGAGAAACTGCAGATCAAGCGAGAGTGAATGTATTGCTTCTCTTATCCTCCAGAAAGTACTTTTAAATTTATACTCGTCTCTGAGAAAAGAATCAATATCTTCTTCTAGCGTAGTTTCTGGTTCCTTCTTTTTCTGCTGCTGCTGCTGCTGCTGCTGGGGCTGCTGCTGCTGGGGTTGCTGCTGCTGTTCTTCCTCATCAACAGGCATTGATATACTCATATAGATATGTTCTGCATCTTTTACGTCGATCCCTAATACTTCATAGTACTTCTCACCAATATCCTGGTTGCTTCCACCATCATCATCAGACCAGCTATACACATCTTCGTCGGGGTCAGCAAAGGATCTGTAACCTGGCAGAGGTGGCATCGAATTCACTAGTTCATGTGGATTCTCGTAACGCGGTGGGAGAGGAGGTGGAAGAGAATTATGATTATAAGGCTCTTCATACTGTGACCTTTGATATGATAGTGTTGGTGGCGGCAGGGGTCTCCGGTCTATGACCTCATAGATCGCCTGGTCTGGTGTTAATATTGGGTCCACTAATTCGTAGATTTGTTCCATGGGGCCAACAGGATTAATTACCTCATAATCTGGAGGAGGGATGGCGGGGTTTCTCTCGCTAGGTCGTCTAGGTAGGGTGGGTTGTCTGTCATCGGGTCGTCTAGGTAGGGTGGGTTGTCTGTCATCGGGTCGTCTAGGTAGGGTGGGTTGTCTGTCATCGGGTCGTCTAGGCAGGGTAGGCAGTCTGTCATCAGGTTGTCTAGGTAGGGAGGATTTTCTATCCTCAAGCCATCTAGGTGGGGTGGATTTTCTCTTATCAGTGGACCCAGGCGTGGCGGGTTCCTGTTCCTCAGGAGACCAAGGCGTGGGTGCTTGATTCTCACCAGGTAAGCTTGGCAGCAGACAACTCGTGGTGCTGTTGATATAACATATTTATTCGATGTAATTTTTGGTACAAATAGTTATAATTAATTGAATTTATATATAAGATTACATTCGTAAAAGTTTCACAGGTAAGAACATAAAAATGAAGAAACTCTGTGGTAGGTTTGATAACAATGATAACCAGGTTCAACTTACAATCACACCCACTCAATCACCCGTCCAATCTATATTTAAAGCTACACAAAGTTCTTGCCTTAATTTCATGATGCTACCTGGGAGTTTGTCTCACTCATCTACAACTCTACTGCTAAGCCAGTACTCCCTTATATCCTTTCTAAATCCAAATTTATTCAACCTGAAGTCATTGCTGCTAGTCCTGTCTTGGTTAATTTTTCCAGCACTTATTTTATATCCCCTTCATTTATTCCTGTTATCCATTCGTACACTTCAGTCATATCCCCTAATTCTACGTCTTTCCAGAGAATGCAAGTTCAGTGCTTCAGTCAGTCTTTCCAGGAAAGATTTTTCATACATAAGATCAACTTCGTTGTCTTTCTCTGTATATTATTTTCATTAGAGACTGCAGACGACGGGCATTAAACATCTTCAACACACCCAGAGAAGACACTGCCGAGAAAAGATACATAGTCCTCCCCACTAACTCCATTGCCAAACACGTTTCCAACATTTTTTCCAATACCTCATTCCGAGTATCTACCTCCACATCCACAACCATCAAGGACATTACCAGTAACAGACAGGACAAGCTTCAATCCACTGCAGGGGTATACACAATTCCTTGTAATGACTGCAACAAATTACACGTCGGCGAAACATCCAGAGACCTCCAAACACGCATTTCAGAATACCAGTACGCAGGCAGATCTGACGACTCAAGAAATGCCTGTGTTCAACACCGAAATTTACACAACCATTTAATCAACTACAGAAACGCAAGACTCATCGCCAGAGAAGACAACACTCAATACCGAAGAATCCTGGAATCATCACTTATCTGTATATCCAACAACTTCAACCAGAACAACGGCTTCTACAACATAGCTGAACCTATTGCCAAGAAACTTCTTCAACGCTATCCCACATAGAACTCAAGAATGGAACACTGCAGGTCCTTTAAGTCACACTATGTTTTTAACTATCACACTACTTTGAAGACTGTCACATGCAGCATTCTCCACCTAACCCAGCATTCTCCACCTGACTAAATCCTATAAATACTCATGTTACTCTTTTTCCAGGTAGATTTGTCTGTGATTCGATAAAGCCCACTGCGTGGGCGAAACGTTGTCAATAAAGGATCACATTATACTGCTTATGTGTTTATTTTTCCATTGTGTCGGTATTTTATACCATTTATTTCCATCCTCCTGTTCTTCACGATTCTACTTTGTATGGACTGATGAAGCCACTGTGTGGCGAAACGTTTCAAACAAACAAACAAACAAACAAACAAATTTTATTTCATTGCAGATTACATGGGTATCGGTAGTTACAATGTAAATTGAGTGCAAGGAGAGCCACTGACATGCCATGGCATTAGGGGCAGCTTATTCTAGTCCTTAAAAACTATGTACTTAATATTAGAGAAATTTATTGAGTTTATTCTAGTTAAAAATTATTTTCAAAATTACAATATGATGAAATTTTACTGTTTAAATTATTATATAATGATATTAGATATTAGATTGTTACAGGTGTTAAGATTCTTGAATGATAATATGGAATTGAGATTATCTTAAGGAAAATAACGTTGAGCATTTTTGACATTAACTTATAATATGAGTAGGGGTAACATAATAGTAACATATTATTAAAAATTGAGATTATCGTATAGGAAAGTAACAATGAGCAATTTTTCAAAGTAGTTTATAGTATGATCATTTAGTTTTGGGTGAGTAGGTGGTTTTTGAGTTGAGTCTTAAATTGATTTTCAGACAAGATTATCTTAATATTTACTGGTAATGAATTCCAGATTCTGGGGCCCTTTATGTGCATAGAATTTTTACATAGGTTGATATGAACACGGGGTATATCAAAAAGTGATCTGTGTCTTGTGTTGTGGTCATGGGTCCTATTAAAGTTGGTGAGGAGAGTTTTGAGCAGAGGGTTTATATTAGAGTGTAAAGTTTTATATATGTAGTAGGCACAAGAGTAAGTATGAATGTTCTTTACGGTGAGTAGTTTGAGACTTTTGAATATTGGTGGAGTATGCTGTCTAGAGTGGGAATTTGTTATCATTCTGACTGCGGCCTTATGTTGTGTTATGAGTGGTCTAAGGTGATTTAACGTTGTTGATCCCCATGCACAGATTCCATAGGTGAGATACGGGTAGATAAGTGAATGATATAGTGCAAGGAGAGCTGATTGAGGTACATAATAGCGTATCTTTGATAATATGCCTACTGTCTTCGAGATTTTCTTGGAAATTTGTTGTATATGTGTTTGGAATTTAAGGCTACTGTCAAGGTGGATTCCTAGGAATTTTCCCTCTGTGAGTCTTGTGATGGGTGTACCATTGAGTGTTATGTTAAGTGGAACATTTGTGGCTTTGCTTCCAAACTGTATGAAGTAGGTCTTGTCAGTATTGAGAGTAAGCTTGTTAGTCGTCATCCATGTTGATATTTTCTGTAATTCGGCATTAACAGTGTTGGCCAGTATGACTGGATTTGGGTGAGAGAAGACATATGTTGTGTCATCTGCAAATAAAATGGGTTTGAGTAGTTGTGATGCATTCGGTAGGTCATTTATGTAAATGAGGAATAGGAGTGGCCCCAGGACACTTCCTTGAGGACTCCGACTGTAATTTGTTGTGTGGAAGAGTTCGCTCCATTTGTGTACACGTATTGGCTTCTGTTGGTGAGGTATGACTTTAGGTAGTTGAGTGGGTGCCCCCTTATACCATAGTGTGCTAATTTTGTGAGCAGTAAATCATGGTCGACTGTATCAAAAGCTTTGCGTAGATCAATGAAGATTCCCAGTGGGACTTCTTTTTTCTCAAGTGCTGTATATATTAACTCCAACATGTGCGTAATAGCATCGTTTGTGCTCTTGTTTGTCCTGAATCCAAATTGACAGGGGTTGAGTACATTGTGTGAGACGAGGTAGGAATAGATTTGTCTATGAATTAATTTTTCGAAGATTTTAGAAAGCAATGGTAAATTAGAAATTGGTCTATAATTATTCAGGTCTGTTTGATCGCCTCCTTTGTGGATCGGGGTGACCCTAGCTATTTTGAGAATTGATGGAAAGGTAGAGGCTTCAATGGATTTATTGAATAGTGTTGCTATAATTGGTGACAGTACCTACCTGCCTGGAGTCTACCTGGAGAGAATTCCAGGGGTCAACGCCCCCGCGGCCCGGTCCGTGACCAGGCCTCTTGTTGGACCAGAGCCTGATCAACCAGGCTGTTACTGCTGGCCGCACGCAGTCCAACGTACGAACCACAGCCCGGCTGATCAGGTACCGACTTGAGGTGCCTGTCCAGTGCCTGCTTGAAGACAGCCAGGGGCTTGTTGGTAATCCCCCTGATGTATGCTGGGAGGCAGTTGAACAATCTTGGGCCCCTCACACTTATTGTGTTGTCCCTCAACGTGCTAGTGGCACCCCTGCTCTTCATTGGGGGAATGTTGCATCGCCTGCCGAGTTTTTTGCTTTCGTAGGGAGTGATTTTTGTGTGCAAGTTTGGTACTAAGCCCTCGAGAATTTTCCATGTGTATATAATAATGTATCTCTCCCGCCTGCGTTCTAGAGAGTACAGGTTTAGGAACTTCAAGCGTTCCCAGTAGTTGAGGTGGTTTATCGCACTTATGCGTGCCGTGAAGGTTCTCTGCACATTTTCAAGGTCAGCAATTTCACCCGCCTTGAAAGGTGCAGTTAGTGTCAGCAATATTCCAGCCTAGATAGAACAAGCGATCTGTAAAGTGTCAACATGGGCTTGGCATCCCTGGTTTTGAAGGTTCTCATTATCCATCCTGTCATTTTTCGAGCAGATGCAATTGCTACATTGTTATGGTCCTTGAAGGTGAGATCCTCTGACATGAACACTCCCAGGTCTTTGACATTAGTTTTTCGCTCTATTGTGTGGTTGGAATTAGTTTTGTACTCCGATGAGATTTTAATTTCTTCACGTTTTCCGTATCTGAGTAATTGAAATTTCTCATCATTGAACTTCATATTGTTTTCTGCAGCCCATTTAAAGATTTGGTTTATGTCTGCTTGGAGTCTTGCAGTGTCTTCAACGGTGGACACTGTCATACAGATTCGGGTGTCATCTGCAAAGGAAGACACTGCACTGTGGCTTATATCCCTGTCAATGTCTGATATGAGGATGAGGAATAGGATGGGAGCAAGTACTGTGCCTTGTGGAACAGAGCTTTTCACAGTAGCTGCCTCAGACTTTACTCTGTTGACTACTACTCTTTGTGTTCTATGTGTTAGGAAATTATAAATCCATCTACCAACTTTTCCTGTTATTCCTTTATCACGCATTTTGTGTGCTATTACACCATGGTCACACTTGTCAAAGGCTTTTGCAAAATCTGTGTATATAACATCTGCATTCTGTGAAGCTTTTTTGTACATAAAAGTTGGTAAGCTGTTTATGTCTCCTGCCTTGTTTTTAAGGGTGTTGATTATGAGCGAGACTTCAATTGGGTTGGTAGGAGCTAGGAATAGCGTATTAGGGTAGGTGTTTGTGAGGTAGTCTGTTGGACGGGTGTTTGAGCTTGGGATTTTACTCGCTAGATTCTTTCCTATGGTGGAGAAGAAAACATTAATCTGTTTGCTGTCTCAGTAGGTGAGAGTAGGGGTTCATCTGCTCTTGATAATTTGATGGTGTTGTTTTTCGCTATCTTATTATT
This sequence comes from Cherax destructor, assembly GCA_009830355.1. NCBI lineage: Eukaryota > Metazoa > Arthropoda > Malacostraca > Decapoda > Parastacidae > Cherax > Cherax destructor. Next base: position 41,708 of record WNWK01001156.1, on the reverse strand, counting down.
TCCTAGAATTGCAGATAGGGTCTTCCAGGTCTTTTTCATATCACCTTTTATGTTCTGGAGTCTGTTCTCATAATACAATTTTTTTGATCTCCTCAATAAAGATACCCAAGTGTTGCATATGTGTCTAATTTATCTACAAAACTTATTCTTGCTGACTGAATATATATGTGTATTCAAATGGGTCTGGATAAGTTGGCGCAGTGGTCAGAGACCTGGAAGATGAGGTTCAAGTGCCAAGTAAACAACTTTGGCCATAGAAATATTAACAGGTTTAAATTGTTTAGAAACTCACGAACAGACGAAAGAGGAACACCTTGCAGCAGTTACATAAATAAACAAAAAATAAATAAGTTTATGTTTCCAAAAACTGTATCAATATTACTAAATTAGCTGATATTTATTTCATATATTATGAAAAGCCCGGGATATGCAGAGCTACTTGGGTAGATGAAAACTGGAACATAAAACTCTCTGACTGTTCGAAATGCAAAGAATTTCAGACAGACCCGAGCTATGAGTAATAATAATAATAATAATAATAATAATAATAATAATAATAATAATAATAATAATAATAATAATAATAATAATAATAATAAAAAAAATAATAATAATAATATCTTTATTTTCTACAAGTACATGTACAAGGTATACAGGCCTAGCTGACGTCAATGACATACATACTACTATATAGAAAGCCGCTTGTTATGCAGAGCATTTCGGGCAAATCAGGTCAATTTTGTCCCAGGATGCGACCCACACCAGTCGACTAACACCCAGGTACCCATTTTACTGATGGGTGAACATAGACAACCAGTGTAAAGAAACACGTCCAATGTTTCTACCCTTGCTGGGAGTCGAACCCAGACCCTCGCCGTGTGAAGCGAGAGCTCTAGCCACCAGGCCACGGGGCAGTATTAGAACATAGAAACTATAGAAACATTAAAAATATAGCTCCATTATTGAGTATAATCATTGTTGTCTTCTCCGTCATGCATTTGCAATTAAAAGATTGCTCCAAGAACAGCAACTGTGTCTGATTTACTAATAAAACAGAAGGAACAAACTATACATATATTTAGTCTAATGTCACTATAAAACAAAATGTCATCATGTCGAGGTCATTAAGTTTGTGGATTCAGATGTTAAAAGAATATACTAAAAGGAAACTTGTGCCCAACTTGACCATAATTAAGGGGTAATATCAATCAGGCACCATAGAAACTTTCACATTCACGTCGTTAGTACCATCTATACATTAGCAGATTCTCTGCCCCACTAATATAAGTTATGTCGCTAGCACGGCTGTCAAGTACGTAACAAGAGTCCCAGCGGTAGGCAGACATAACCAGTTTAATATCTTTATTATGCACCCCATACCCATCCTGTGGGCGGTAGTCAAAAGATTACAGAGGTACATAATTGGTCCAGAGACTGGACTCCAAAGTTTTGATAGCTGAGCAAGTTACAACGGAAATGAACTAGATCTGGTCACAATCATGACAAGTTGCAAAGGTAATGAGCTCCAGGTAGAGCTGGTCACACTCATGACAAGTTACAAAGGTAATGAACTAGAGCTGGTCACAATCATGAACAAGTGGTCACAATCATAAAGACATACAGCTGTACAAGTATGACACAACACGTTGCATAATACTTGCAGGACCTCCTGTCACTGGTAGTACGTCAGTAACACCAGCTGTTGTCATTAAGAAACATAAGAAAAAAAGAGCACTGCAGCAGGCCTACTGACCCAAGCGAGGCAAGTCCAACTCACAACCGCTCATGTATTTATCTATCCTATTTTTAAACTAAACAAGGTTTTAGCTTTAATGACACTACTTGGGAGTTTGTTCCACTCATCCACAACTTATTACCAAACCAGTGCTTTCCTATATCTTTTCTGAATCTAAATTTTTCCAACTTGAAACCATTGCTGCGAGTCCTGTCTTGGTTAGATATTTTTAGCGCATTATTTACATTCTCTTTATTTATTCCTGTTTTCTATATATACACCTCAATCATATCTTCCATAATTCTACGCCTTTCTAGAGAGTGCAGATTCAGGGCTTCAGTCTATCCTCGTAGGAAAGATTTCTGATACATGGGATCATCTTTGTCATCCTCCTTTGTAAGAACATAAGAAAGAAGGAAAACTGCAGCAGGCCTACTGGCCCATGCGAGGCAGGTCCAAGTCTCCTACCGGCTTAAGCCAATGCCCCAACCTAGTCAGGTCAGTGCATTTATATCCGTTCTGTAATACGATGACCAGAACTGTGCAGCATAATCTAAATGAGGCTTAACCAAAGATATATAGAGTTGAAGAACAACCTGAGGACTCCTGTTAGTTATACTTCTTGATATGAAGCCGAGAATTGTATAAGCTTCAGATTACTGTTAACCAGAACTCCCAAATATTTTTCGCAGTCAAAGATATCAAAATCTACATTATTTAGTTTACCTGGAGAGAGTTCCGGGGGTCAACGCCCCCGCGGCCCGGTCTGTGACCAGGCCTCATGTGACCAGGCCTCATGGTGGATCAGGGCCTGATCAACCAGTTAACAACTAGTTATTTACATTTCCGACGCTTAGAACTTTGCATTTGTCTATGCTGTCTTCAAACAGGCACTGGACAGGCACCTCAAGTCGGTACCTGATCAGCCGGACTGTGGTTCGTACGTTGGACTGCGTGCGGCCAGCAGTAACAGCCTGGTTGATCAGGCTCTGGTCCAACAGGAGGCCTGGTCACAGACCGGGCCGCGGGGGCGTTGACCCCTGGAATTCTCTCCAGGTAGACTCCAGGTAGCATCTGCCAATACACGTCCCTAGCTGTGTTACTGACTACATAATTCTCGTTGATCGTTAATTACTACTGTAACTTATTTAGTTAACAGAATGCTGGGGCCGAGATCTTAGACCCATTATGTACCTCTGTAATCTTTTGAATAGCTATCAAACTGACACCAGCTATAGAGGTAACAGAAGCACTTGCATGCCACCAACACGCTACATGCTCCTAGTACCAGCTATACATCATAATGTTAGAAACGCTTCTTTAGTCCCAAAGTGGCTGACAGACGGACAAGTTGGTTGAGGAAGTAAAGGCAAATTCAGTACACAGCATCAAAGAGAGGTATGAAAAAGACCTATGAAGTTGGAACCGAGACTCAACCCCAAGAACATAATTATGCAATTCCTTGCATCAACACTCACCTGTTGACTGGCAGGATCTTGAGTGCATTCATTTTGATCCTCTGGTATTCTTCAATGAACTTGTTGGCACTTTCCTCAGAGAAGAAGTTAAGTACTACAGCCTTACGCTTTTTCGCCTGCTGGCACTTCCCAATGAACACCAGCTTGCCTTGGGAACCCTGGACGGCATTTAGGACGCTAATGCTTAATATTTTATGCATAGTTACCTGTCGGGAACACCAGTGGTGAAAAACTTAGTTACCTCTGCTCTACCATAACTATCTAATTAAATTTAACATCACCACTTTGTCTTAGTTACCTTCTAAGGGCACCAGTGGTGAGTGAACAAGATCTTACGCTTTGTAAAATGTTATAAATCATGGTATCCACATAATATGGTGTTGCTAATTTTGACAATGAAAACTTAATTTAACAAGGTAGATACGTGCTGCACACGTAATAATTCTCTTATCACAAATCTGACCGTGGAAAATAAACCCTGTGAGCAGCAACATCACATTCCATTAAAACAATACACCTCAATTGTGTTAGCGTTAAGACTGAAAAGTGTAGACAAATCAAGGATGGTTTCTGAACTCACCAAGATATTTCGACAATAGATCTGAAGGGCTTCTTTCTCAAACAGGATCTCCACTCTGATGTCGCTCTTCTCAACACGTCCTAGTACACCCTCGCCAACGTCTTGCTCTCGGCCCTCGCCACATACCACGTCGTAACATACCTGTGTCAGGGAGAGGCGCTCCTCCCTACCCAGATTAGACATAGTACATTTTATATCCACCAGCCCCAGGAGTAGACCTACGTAGGCCGTGTGATCCTCCATGATTTCTTGACTGTACGCTCCTGCTGAGGAAATGAATAATATAGATTGGTAGAAAGTAGACCAAGGTTATCCCATTCACTAGAAGCGCTAACACCGTAGGAGTCATACAGCGCCTAGCAAATGGGAGGTAATCAGATTAGATTCAAATAAGAAAAAAAGAGAATACTAGCTCCAGTTCCTTGAAGCAAGAGCATTTCAACAGCATCAATGTACAGTAACACAGTATTTGTATCAAAACTAACAGCTTATATCTGGTGAATACTCTAATTCATTCTAGCTTAGTACATAGTCAACACGAATTTCATTATGTTTATTAGTTTCTTCAGTCTACTTGACCAACATGCATTAGCTGTACACTTGTCCAAGCATCACCTTATTATAGAACTCAACACACTTTACATGATACAAAGCCTTACCTTCAAACCTAATGATGAATGATCACGTCGACCCAGATATAAGCCTATATAATCTAACTCCCAATCAAAATTTAATGGAAAGTAATTGCCTCTATTACACAGCATCACAAGCCAGCACTGTTCTAAATACTGCTAAAAAAATTACAATTCTTAATTACAATATCAGGTTCCTAAGCAAACACTATGATGACCTCCTGGCACTCCTTGATACCCTAAAGACAACTTTCTTCTGTATTATTCTTACTGAAACCTGGCTTAAGCAGGCAACAATAGATATCTACTCACTACCAGGATACACTGCAATCCACAACTGCAGACCAAACCAAGTTGGGGATGGTATTGCAATCTATTACTCCAATGAACTATCTTGTTTTAACACCACCTGCTTTAATGATGAATGCGGAGAATATATTTTTTGCACCCATGACAATCGGTGCTATTTACCGGATGCCTCATACTAACATAACAAATTTTAGCGATAAATTAAAGACACTAATAACACACAACCAAATGAACAAGCACCACCTTCTCTTAGCTGGAGACTTCAACATTAACCTTGGCCTCACAGATGACCAGCCAGTAACAGACTTCAACAATATGAACAACACACTTCTCATACGAACTATTACTAAACCAACCAGGCTGACTGAGACAAGTGCAACCATAATTGACCATATATGGACCAATATACTAGCCCCCCCTTAAATCAGGGATAATTACAGACAGCACTACAGACCACTACCCCACCTTCCTCTTAACAAACATTAATAAACCACCACTGGAATACAACAAAGTTTACTTTAGACTTCATGATGAGGCCTCCATAAGTAACTTCACAGCAGAGCTAGGGTTGGTTGACTGGCCTACTGAATTCTCTAATGCCACTGGTATCGATGATTGAACAGACATATTTCTTAATAAATTACTTAGACTATACAACAAACATTGTTCCATAAAAAATAAACAGATTATGAACAAACGGCTAGGTTGCCCATGGCTAACTAACAGCATACTAAGAAGCATCAATATGAAAAGCAATATAGACAGAGCCTAATACACAAAAATACTATTAAACACTATGCATCAGTTCTCACCAAACTAATAAGAAAGCCCACACAATTGTACTATTCCAGCAGATTCACCGAAGCAAGAAGAGATATAAAAAAGACCTGGAAAACACTCTCTCAGATTCTGGGCTCCCACAAACTGAAAAAAACTAGGGATATTGTCCTGACTAAACCAAAAGAAACACAACTACAGCCTTTTGATACAGCTAATAAGTTAAATGACTTCTTCTCAATCATAGGATCAAATCTCGCCAGTAAAATCCCAGGTACCAATGCCCAAGCAAGTGATTACTTAGATGGAAATTTCCCAACCTCCTTCTATCTTGCACCTATCGAACCATGATTATAAAGTCACTTAAGAATAATCTACCCATGATTATAAAGTCACTTAAGAATAAATCAGGGAATCTGTCTCAAGTCCCACCACTATTGCACAAGCGAGCGGCTCCTGTCCTTTCGCCTACTATTTCATTACTTTTTAACAATTCACTAGAAACTAGCTCTTTCCCGGCACCCCTCAAGACAGCAAGGGTTGCACCAGTTCTCAAAGGTGGTGACCCCACAGATGTAAATAACTACAGGCCAATCTCGAACTTACCGTTGCTATCCAAAATTTTTGAGAAACTCGTGCACAAGAGATTATATTCGTTTATTACAGTACAAAACATACTAAACCCCTGCCAATTTGGCTTTAGAAAAAAAAACAAAAGCACAAACGATGCAATTGAAAAATGCTGGACCTACTTTACACAGGACTTGAAAACAAAGAATATCCGTTAGGACTCTTTATTGACCTAAGGAAAGCTTTTGATACAGTAGACCACGGCATCCTACTCCAAAAACTTGACCATTACGGTATAAGAGGCCACGCTCTTATATATTTCAAATCCTATCTTACAAACAGGTATCAATACGTCACCATTAAAGACACAACCTCATCTACACGACCCCTTGATATTGGAGTACCACAGGGAAGTGTCCTTGGTCCCCTGCTCTTCCTCCTATACATCAATGATCTTCCCAACGTATCCCAACACCTGAAACCGATTCTCTTTGCTGATGATACGACTTATGTCATCTCCCACCCAAATCTTGCCTCACTCAACACCATTGTTAATGAAGAGCTACTAAAAATATCAACCTGGATGACAGCCAACAAACTTACACTTAACACTGACAAAACCTTCTACATTATGTTTGGTAACAGAACAGGTGTTGCACAACTGAACATAATGATTGACAACACTCCTACTGCTAAACACAATGAGGGCAAATTCCTGGGCCTACACCTGGAGAGCAACCTGAATTTCAGCATCCATATCAACCACATAGCAAAAAAAGTATCCAAAACGGTTGGGATCCTCTCTAAGATACGTTACTATGTACCACAATCAGCCCTACTCACACTATACTATTCACTCATCTATCCCTACCTCACCTATGCCATATGTGCTTGGGGATCAACAGCAACAACTCACCTAAAACTAATATTAACTCAACAAAAAGCCGCAGTAAGAATTATCACGCAACACCCCCCACTCTTCAAAGACCTAAATTTACTCACTGTCCAGAACATCCACACTTACTACTGTGCAACCTACATGTACAGAACCATAAATTCCAATATTAACCCTGAACTAAAACGCTTTCTTGATTGTTGTGACAGGACCCATAGACACAACACCAGACAAAAAAATCTCTATGACATTCCCCGTGTCCGGCTAAATCTATACAAAAGTTCAATGTACATTAAAGGACCTAAAATCTGAAACTCCCTACCTGAAAACTCCAAAACTGCAGACTCAGCCACCATTTTCTCCGCATGAATCAGATACATGATCTGTGGCAAGTAAGGCAACAGCGGCACTTCTCCGCTCCATGGAATATTACCCCATTCCAAACTACCATCCCTCCATTTCCCCCAAAACTACTTCTTAAATCACAACCAAAGCTTCGCCTTGAAGCCAAACATGATGCCTTAAACTGTATTGATAATTTAGCCAAACAGCACACTCTCTCACAAATTATTTACGTTGATGGTTCTGTCCACCAATCCACTGGTGCAGCTGGTAGTGCTGCTGTTGTCATACAGAGTGATGGCTCTCTTAAAGAAATTGCAGCACGCATCAATAACTGGGCCTCTACCCTTCAGACAGAACTGTTTGCCATACTCCTTGCACTCAAATGCGTCCATGTATCTAAGGCTAACTCTCTAATTGTAACTGATTCTCTGTCATCCATAAATGCTCTCAACTCATCAAGTATAACTTGTAGCATGCTCGTGTCAGAAGCCAGGCACAGGTATGGTAGGATTGTGGATAGTAGAGTCAGAGTGCACATGCTGTGGATTCCATCTCACATTGGTCTTCAGATGCATGATAGAACTGATAAATTGGCTAAGTTTTATGCTTTCAAAGAGGGGATAGATTACAATCTTGGCTTGTCAGTTAGCAGTTTGAGAACAATAATACGAAAAGAACTTCAACTGAATTTTATTGACTTAAGACTCAGGGAGATTGACACCAGTCAGTCCATCTATCATCACTCTATCATGCAGGAGGAGCCACATGTCTATGGTGCATCCAACAAAATAAGCAGACTCTTGGATGTCACTACCGCCCGCCTCCGTCTGGGTTACAAGTATCTTTGGCAGGTTAAATCACCACCACCAGATGTAGACCAAACAAGATGTAAACTTTGCCAGTTGGATTATTGTCACACCCTGCGTCATTATGTACTGGAGTGCGATAAAGTTAATGAATTCAGAGACTACTCATTCAGAAATGTTCAAGATATGTCAAAGTATTTTATCCACAGTGGTATATTACAGACCATTCTGGAAAAATACCCTGACTTTGCTCCCTGTAAATAAAGCATTGACACGTGTGTGTGTGTGTGTGTGTGTATGTACATGTGTGTATGTGTATGTGTGTATGTATATATATGTATGTGTGTGTATGTGTGTGTGTATATATGTATGTGTATATGTATGTGTGTGTGTGTGTGACCCAACAATTAAAATTTGCACCAATAACTCATTACAGTTGTGGCTGGGTGTAGACTAATAGATTGCTCATTGCTTTATAATTTGTTCATGAGTGCAACCATGTACAGACGTAAGTAAATTTACTTACATGATTCATTACCTTGTAACTAGTGAATTAATTACCATTGTACCTTGTTCAGCTATCAAAACTTTGGGGCCCAGTCTCTGGACCCTATATATACCTCTGTAATCTGCAAATACTTTTGTAACTTGTCATGATTGTGACCATCTGAGTTCATTACCTTTGTAACTTGCTCAGCTATCAAACTTTGAGGTCCAGTCCCTGGACCCATTATGTACCTCTAATCTTTTGACTACCGCCCACAGGATGGGTATGGGGTGCATAATAAAGATATCAAACTAACTAAACTAACTTTTCAACACTATCATCAAAAACATCTTATCTCACTAACACCCCACCATCACCTAAACACATGAAAACCACCGATTCACACACACACACACACACACACACACACACACACATACACAAAGGTTTGCAACAAGACTAGTCCCAGAGCTAAGGGGATTGTCCTACGAAGAAAGGTTAAGGGAAATCGGCCTGACGACACTAGAGGACAGGAGGGTTAGGGGAGACATGATAACGACATATAAAATACTGCGAGGAATAGATAAGGTGGACAGAGACAAGATGTTCCAGAGAGGGGACACAGAAACAAGGGGTCATAATTGGAAGTTGAAGACTCCTATGAGTCAAAGGGATGTTAGGAAGTATTTCTTCAGTCATAGAGTTGTCAGGAAGTGGAATAGCTTAGAAAGCGACATAGTGGAGGCAGGAACCATACATAGTTTTAAGACTAGGTTTGATAAAGCTCATGGAGCAGGGAGAGAGAGGACCTAGTAGCAATCAGTGAAGAAGCGGGGCCAGGAGCTATGACTCGACCCCTGCAACCACAAATAGGTGAGTACAAATAGGTGAGTACACACACACAGCCCCGGTGGCCTAGTGGTAAAGCTCTCGCATCACGCACGGAGGGCCCGGGTTCTATTCCCGACGGGGCGGAAACATTTCGAAGTGTTTCCTTACACACACACACACTCACACACATACATACAACAGGCCTAGTGTCAAATCGACATGTGCCTAGGACAAAATGGTAACTAACACACACATACAACAGGCCTAGTGTCTAATCGACATGTGCCTAGGACAAAATGGTAACTAACACACACACACACACACCCTCCTCATCTACACCAACACTGACCCAAAGGACAGTAAACATAAAATCCCGAATAGTATAGCTATTGTCTATTAAATCTCAAACTAGTCTTAAGTTTGCCTGATATACTTCAATATAGGAGCTTTAATAGAAAATATGTAACATGCCAAGACAAAACCATTTTTATTACTAATTTTACAATCTAAATATTCTGAACTACCTCACTATTGTAACTCTATTTAATCATTTGAAATTTGCATTCATATGTAATTTGTAATATAGATTAAAAACTAGTATTAAGTCTGCCCGAAATGCCTAGCATGCCCAGGCATGCTAGGCATGCTAACGGCCATCTTTGTAATTATTGTCTTCTAAATGTAAAACACACATTGTAATTTTTACAGAGAAATAAATCATCTTATCTTATCTACTTTCTTAACCTTCACACCATTGTAATCCTCCTAGAGTACATGGCAGATAAGTACATTCAGAATGGGGTCTCTCTTGCGATTACCTAACAAAGGATTGAGTCCCCACAACTCCATGTGTTGAGAAACCCATATGGGGATTAGCGCTTCATATACACAATGTAAAAATAGAGAGGTATATTATGGCACAAGCAATGTTACACATTACTGACTCAAAACAATTGATGGGAAGTTAGTTCTTAGTTTGATAGTTATATTATACATCCCATACCCATCCTGTGGGTGGTGGTCACCCCATACCCATCCTGTGGGTGGTGGTCACCCCATACCCATCCTGTGGGTGGTGGTCATCCCATACCCATCCCATGGGTGGTGGTCACCCCAGGGTTTTTAGGCTCCCATATCAAACCAAACACCCAAACAGTTACTGCTAGCAACTGTAAGATTGTCTCGTATCAACCACAGTATATTCACCAATATATATATATATATATATATATATATATATATATATATAATGACATCATAAAGAGAAGCCTCGCCACAGCCCGTTGCCCAGCTCAACGGGAACCCCAAGTGCAGAGGTCTGATGGAAGTCAAAAGCGTCCTGATGGAGCCACCATGCTACCCTGGAAGGATGGTAAGCAGATTGCTTGGGACTACACCTGTGCTGCCACATTGGCAGACACCTACCTGCCACACTCCTTAGCCGAAGGGGGTGGAGCTGCCAGCCACAGGGAGATCCAGAAGACCCGCAAATATGAAGACCTTCCCTCTTGCTATAACTTCATCCCAATAGGGTCGGAGACCCATGGAGCATGGGGCAAGTGTGCTCTAAAGTTTCTCAAGGAGCTGGGTGGAAAACTCATCATAGAAACCAAGGACCACAGGGCGACCAGCTTCCTCTTTCAGAGACTCAGTGTTGCGATCCAGAGGGGAAATACCTGCAGTATTCTGGGCACGCGGCCCACTGTCGGGGAGTTGGACGAAGTATTTGACATGTAGCTCTGAGTTGTTATCTATGTTGTTTTACTCCCCATTGTATTTTGTCTTGAAATAAAGTTTGTAAAAAAAAGATGGGGTGGTAGGGGAAGTGGAATATTCAAATGGCTTCAGAAATAAATCTAAATATTCTTCCTTGAAGTCTTTTTATCCACTTCTCGAGGCAATGGGTCCCACAATTGACACCAGAGGTGGACCCTCATCATATATATATATATATATATATATATATATATATATATATATAGATCTTTTTCCTTGACTGAGGTTTGTAGTCTCTGTTCCCCTAGACTGTACTCCGTCTGCGGTCTTCTTTGCCCTTCCCCAATCTTCATGACTTTGCACTTGGTGGGGTTGAATTCCAGGAGCCAATTGCTGGACCAGGCTTGCAGCCTGTCCAGATCCCTCTGTAGTTCTGCCTGGTCCTCGTACGATTTAATTTTTTTTATCAACTTCCCATCATCTGCAAACAGGGACACTTCGGAGTCTATTCCTTCCGTCATGTCGTTCACAAATACTAGAAACAGCACTGGTCCTAGGACTGACCTCTGTGGAACCCCACTCGTCACCGGCGCCCACTCTGACACCTCGCCAGGTACCATGACTCGCTGCTGTCTTCCTGACAGGTATTCCCTGATCCATTGAAGTGCCTTCCCTGTTATCCCTGCCTGATCCTCCAGCTTCTGCACTAATCTCTTGTGTGGAACTGTCAAACGCCTTCTTACAGTCCAAGAAAATGCAATCTACCCACCCCTCTCTCTCCTGTCTTACTGCTGTCACCCTGTCATAGAAGTCCAGTAGGTGTGTGACACAGGATTTCCCGTCCCTGAAACCGTGTTGGCCGTCCTTGATAAACTCATTTCTTTCTAGGTGCTCCACCACTCTTCTCCTGATAATCTTCTCCATGACTTTGCATACTATACATGTCAGTGACACTGGTCTGTAGTTTAGTGCTTCATGTCTGTCTCCTTTTTTAAAAATTGGGACTACATTTGCTGTTTTCCATACCTCAGGTAATCTCCCTGTTTCGATAGATGTGTTGAATATTGTTGTTAGGGGTACACATAGCGCCTCTGCTTCCTCTCTCAGGACCCATGGAGAGATGTTGTCCGGCCCCATCGCCTTTGAGGTATCTAGCTCACTCAGCAACCTCTTCACTTCTTCCTTGGTTGCATGTATTGTGTCCAGCACTTGGTGGTGTACCCCACCTCTCCGTCTTCCTGGAGTTCCTTCTGTCTCCTCTGTGTACACTTCATTGAATCTCATGTTGAGTTCCTCACATACTTCGCAGTCGTTTCTTGTGATCTCTCCTCCTTCCTTCCTTAGCCTGATCACCTGGTCCTTGACTGTTGCTTTCCTCCTGATGTTTCTGTACAACAGCTTTTGGTCAGATTTGGCTTTCGCTGCTATGTCATTTTCATATACCTGTGCATATTCATTTCTGGCTCTACGACTGCTCTCCTTATTCTCCTGGGTCCTTTGCCTTCTATACTTCTTCTATTCCCTGGCACACTTGGTTTTGGCCTCCTTGCACCTTTGGGTGAACCATGGGCTCATCCTGGCTTTTTCATTATTCCTGTTACCCTTGGGTACAAACCTCTCCTCAGCTTCCTTGCATATTGTTGTCACATATGCCATCATCTCGTTAACTGACTTCCCTGCCAGTTCTCTGTCCCACTGAACCCGTTCAGGAAGTTCTTCATTCCCACGTAGTCCCCTTTCTTGTAGTTTGGCTTCATTCGTCCAGCCCTTCCTGCGTCCCCCTCCACTTGTAACTCTACTGTGTATTCGAAGCTTAAAACCACATGATCACTGGCCCCAAGGGGTCCTTCATATGTGATGTCCTCAATATCTGCTCTACTCAAGGTGAATATTAGGTCCAGTCTCGCTGGTTCATCCTCTCCTCTCTCTCTGGTAGTGTCCCTTACGTGTTGGTACATAAATTTTTCCAGTACCACCTCCATCATCTTAGCCCTCCACGTTTCTTGGCCCCATGTGGCTCCAAGTTCTCCCAATCGATTTCCTTGTGGTTGAAGTCACCCATGATCAGTAGCTTCGTTCTGCTCGCATGAGCCCTTCTGGCCACTTCAGCCAGTGTGTCAACCATCGCTCTATTACTCTCATCATACTCTTGCCTTGGCCTCCTGCTGTTCTGTGGTGGGTTATACATCACTGCAATTACCACCTTGGGATCTCCAGACTGAAGTGTTCCTACTGTGTAATCTCTTTCTTCTCCTCTGTCTCCTATCTCCAGCTCATCAAAATCCCACCGGTTTTTTTTTTTTTTTTTGTTGTGTGTATAAAATCATTTATACAATAAGCCTACCCTAGCCAGTCAAACCAGAAGAACTGGTAAAGACAACTAAATACTTCTAGAAATTATAGACTAGCTAGCTAGGAGAGTTGTAAGATGACCACCACCATGAAAATCTGTGTAGTCTGCAGAAAGGGTCACAGACGAAAGCATGCCTGGATTGCTTGCAATCTCTGTGGAAAATGGTCCCATGGGGTGTGCAGGAATTTTAAACCAGTGACCACATCTGATATAAAATCAGAGAAATGTTTTTTGGGTCTACCCAAACGAAACACACCTATATGAGAAAATCACATCTATATTAAAGGAAAAAACACCAATAAAAGATCCTTCTTGGAAGACATGTCAGCATGGTATGACAGCTGGGAAAATAAAATGGGTGGGTTGGACGGGGCTGTCTTGGAAGACAGTGCTCTTGAGGGTGCTAGTGTTGTCCTGGAGGACAGCGAACCAAAATGAGATAGTGGCCTGGTGATGAAACAAGTAAAGGCAACGCTATTCAACTTACAGAGGTACAAAATAGCAATACTGCTGGAGATGGAACAAAAGGGGATGATGCCTCAGGGAACAGTGTTGACACACTACCAGCAAAACGTGGTGGAAGCACTGATGTCCATACAGAGGCAGCAGGTAAAGGGAAACAGAAAAAATGCACCACTGGCGAACGCAGCTGCAATAAATCCTAGCAAACAAAACTCCAATCTATGCAAATTCTATGCCTTGGGTATCTGCAGGCATGGTATATCTGGTAAAATAAGTGGGACATGCACCTTCGACCATCCCAAAAAATGCCGCACCCACATGACAACAGGAGAGTACAATTCCTCTTCCTGTAACCTATTTCACCCCAAAATGTGTCACTCATCACCCCATGAAAGAAAATGCAACAACACATTCTGCCAGGCACATCATCTAAAGGGGACAAAAAGACACAGACCAGCCAGACTATGGGAAACAAAGGAGGGGAGCCATAACCTCTCCAGGGGAAGATGTTTTTTAGGGTAAGGAGAAAAAAAAGATTGGCAAGAAATGACAGCAATTTTACACCAACTGAAAACACTTCTGGAGCAGAGGCACGGACATTGGCCTCCACTCCAGAACAACAGATATTAGAGACAGCAAATAAAACCAACGTAAATTTCACCAATATAACGACATTTGTTTTTGCAAACATACAGGGTCTAAAGCCGTCAGCAAACAACAAAATTCCTTACATCAAGGGACTGCTCACGGAGTCAAATGCAATGTTTGCAGCATTCACAGAGACCCACACAAGGGATCATTTTTGACAACGTGCTAGTGGCAGGGGTGCCACTAGCACGTTGAGAGACAACACAATAAGTGTCAGAGGCCCAAGACTGTTCAACTGCCTCCCAGCATACATGAAAGGGATTAACAATAGACCCGTGGCTGTCTTCAAGCAGGCACTGGACAGGCACCTAAAGCCGGTACCTGACCAGCCAGGCTGTGGTTCGTACGTCAGTTTGTAACCGCGGTAACAGCCTGGTTGATCAGACCCTGATCCACCACGAGGCCTGGTCTCAGACCGAGCCGCGGGGGCGTTGACCCCCGCGGCAATAGACTAAACAGATGGAATAAACTAAACAGGCAACAAGGGGGAGTTTGGCTTGTACGTCACAGAGTCGCTCATTTGCTCACAACTACTATACACCTCAAATGATGTAGTTGAAATTTTGGCGGTAAGTAAGTAAGTAAGTAAGTAAGTTTATTCAGGTAAACACAAATACAGTTATATAGATTATCATACATAGCAGCATATGTGTAGAGAACCTAGGATAACCCAAAAAGTCAGACAGAGTGACTTATTTCCATTGGGGTCCATTTAATACCTTAATATTAGACACTAGTAGATACTAGTTATTATACTAAAATTAAAAGGAGTAAGGTAAAAAGAGTTATTTACATGTACATGTATGTTATCTAAAAAAATAAAAATCATTCTCCTCCCTTTCTGTCGCTACATTCATTAGGTACTTTTTGGCTCTCTTCTTGAACTGGCTCATGCTATGACTGGCTTTGACATGTGCAGGCAGTCTGTTCCATTCCTTTATTGCTGTACAATAAAAGGTGTTTGAAGCCTGGCCACTGACTGTGGGTACTACAATGTTGTGCTCTCTCCCCCTAGTACTATGACTGCTTTGGTTCCCAGCCTTGACAAAATTGGCAGCAAGATATTCTGGACACTGTTTGTGAGCAATTTTATAAACTTGATTCAACTTAAGTTGTTTTACTCTGTCTTCAATATTCAGCATATCTAATTGTTGTAATTCATGCAGGCCTACATGCTTTCTTGGGCCCAGGTCCAGGATGAACCTTACCATTTTGTTCTGTGTGATTTGCAGTTTATCTTTCAGTTTTTTTGTCAAGGCAGAGTACCATGAAGAGCAAGCGTAGTCCATATGACATTGTATAAGGGCTGGACATAGGGTCCTGCGAGCCTCAGTAGGTAGACACTGTGCTTGTCTGTACAGGAACTTCAGTCTGGCATTCGCTTTCTTTACTACACTGTTCCCTATCAATTCTCCTGGCATGCATGGGTCAAAGGGGATTCCCAGATATTTTACTGAGGAAACTGAGGTGATGGATTCCCCATTACATCGGTAAAGATTGAAAATCAAAACCTTGTCATTTTGGTGTTATATAAGCCTCCAGATGCAACTTCCCAGCAATTCCAGGAGGAGCTTGTGAAAATTGACCACTGTCTGGAAAATCTCCCAACTCCTGCCCCAAACATCTTGCTACTGGGAGATTTCAACTTGAGACACCTAAAATGGAGGAGTGTAGCAAATAATATTCTAGCAGAGATCACCCCAGGAGGCAGCTCAGATGAAAATTCACAAACCCATGAGCTATTAAATCTCTGCAACAAATTCACCTTAAACCAGCAAATATTAGAGCCTACAAGACTAGAAAATACGCTCGACCTCATCTTCACTAACAACGACGATCTGATACGTAATATAACCGTATCAAAGACAATACACTCAGATCACAACATAATAGAGGTACAGACATGTATGCCCAGGGCTCCTGACCAGCAAAATGTGATCAGTCATGAGGGTGTCTTCACAAAATTAAATTTCAGTAACAAAAACATACAATGGGATCAAGTCAACTATGTCCTAAATGAAACAAGCTGGGAAGATATCCTAAACAACACGGATCCGAACCTTTGCCTAGAAAAAATATACTCAGTGGTTCTTGAGATCTGCTCAAGGCACATTCCATTAAGAAAAAGAAAGAAAAGATGTAAACTAGAAATAGAAAGACGCTCCCTATACAGACAAAGGCGAAGAGTCAAAGAGCTGATGAGAGGGGCTAATATATCTGAAATACGAAGGGAGGCACTGGTCAATGAAATTGCAAATATCGAACTTAAGCTGAAGGAATCTTTCAGAAGACAAGTTTCGGAGGGAGAACTAAAAACCATAAAGGAAATTGAAAAGCAAAACAAAATACTTCTTCTCTTATGCCAAATCTAAGGGAAAAACAACATCCAGTATTGGGCCCCTGCTTAGGCGGGATGGGACATACACAGATGACAGCCAAGAAATGAGTGAGATACTAAAGTCCCAATACGACTCAGTGTTCAGGGAGCCGCTGCCCAGACTAAGGGTCGACAATCCAAATGATTCTTTATAAACGAGAAACAAAATTTGGTCATCTCAAAAATCTCGGATATTATCCTAACCCCACAAGACTTTGAAAAGGCAATAAATGACATGCCCATGCACTCTGCCCAGGCCCAGACTCATGGAACTCCATGTTCATCAAGAACTGCAAAAAGCCCCCTGTCGCGTGCCTTCAGCATTCAATGGAGAGGGAGCATGGACACAGGGGTCATCCCACACCCACTAAAAACAACAGACATAGCACCACTTTACAATTGCAAATAACTACAAACCGATAGCACTAACATCCCATATTATAAAAATCTTTGAAAGGGTTCTAAGAAGCAAGATCGCTAACCACCTAGATACCCATCAGTTACACAACCCAGGGCAACACGGGTTTAGAGCAGGTCGCTCCTGCCTGTCTCAGTTACTGGACCACTATGACAAGGTCCTGGATGCTGTAGAGGATAAACAAAATACAGATGTAGTATACACAGACTTTGCAAAAGCTTTCGACAAGTGTGACCATAGCGTAATAGCGCACAAAATGCGTGATAAAGGAATAACAGGAAAAGTTGGTAGATGGATCTATAACTTCCTGACAAATAGAACACAAAGAGTAATAGTAAACAGAGTAAAGTCTGAGGCAGCTACGGTGAAAAGCTCTATTCCTCATCCTCATATCTGACATAGACAGAGATGTAAGCCATAGCTCCGTGTCTTCCTTTGTACTTCTGGCAGTTTGGGAGACACACAGATGATGATCAAACTAAATGCAAATTATGTGATCAGGCATATGGTCATTGTCTTGAACACTATGTGCTTAATTGTCCACTTATTGAGGAATACAGAGATAGACAGTATAATAACCTATGTGACATGTCAAGATATCTTATTAATAAAAATAAGATACCAGTTATACTAAGCAAATTTCCTAAATTTGCTTGTAACAGATAAGTGAACTGTAGATATAAATCCAAATGTACAATTGTTAACCCTTTTGGGGCCAGCTCCTAGGCCTTTTGTGTATCCATATGCTCTTGCGCTACCGTCCACAGGATGGATATGGGGTGCACAATAAACTAGCCACTTCGGTGGCAAAATCTAAAATTTAATCTTCCTTTGCGGATGACACCCGGATTGCCATGGCAGTGACCTCCATCGAAGACACCGCAAGACTCCAAGCGGACATAAACCAAATCTTCAAATGGGCCACTCAAAATATGAAGTTCACTGAAGAGAAATTTCAACTACTCAGATATGGAAAACTTGAGGTATACGACAAATTCTAACCATACAATAGAGCGAAAAAGTAATGTGAAGGACCTGGGAGTGATACTGTCAAATGATCTCGCCTTCAAAGACCACAGCAATGTATCTACCGCATCTGCTAGGAAAATGATAGGATGGATAATGAGAACCTTTATAACTAGGGACGCCAAGCCCATGATGATTCTCTTCAAATCGATTGTTCTCTCTAGGCTGGAATACTGCTGTACACTAACTGCCCCATTGAAGGCAGGGAAAATTGCTGACCTGGAGAGTGTACAAAGAACTTTCATGGCACACATAATTACGATAAGGCACCTATATTTCTGGAAACGGTTGAAGGCCCATGATCTGTATTCCCTGGAGAGCAGGTGAGAGAGATACATAATAATATACACTTGGAAAATCCTAGAGGGATTAGTACCAAACTTGCACACGAAAATCACTCCCTATGAAAGAAAAAAACTTGTCAGGAGATGCAACATTTCCCCAATGAAAAGCAGGGGGCGCCACGAGTACACTGAGAGACAACATAATAAGTGTCCGGGGCCCAAGATTGTTCAACTGCCTCCCAGCATACATAAGGGGAATTACCAATAGACCCCTGGCTGTCTTTAAGAACAAGAAGGCACTGGACAGGCACCTAAAGTCATCACCTGACCATTCGGGCTGTGGTTCGTACGTCAGTTTGCGTGCGGCCAGCAGTAACAACCTGGTTGATCAGACCTTGATCCACCATGAGGCCTGGTCTCAGACCGAGCCGCGGGGGCGTTGACCCCCGAAGCCGTCTCCAGGTAAACTCCAGTAAATCCATCCTGTGGGTGGTGTGGTCACCCCATACTTATCCTGTGGGTGGTGGTCACCCCATTCCCATCCTGTGGGTGCTCACCCCTTACCCATCCTATGAGTGGTATTCAAAATATTACAGCACAAAATGGGTCCAAGGCCTGGGCTCCAAAACTTTTGTTATCCACTGTGAGTTACAGTAGTAATGAACTATTTACAAACTTATTGATTTACAAACAACAGGACAGTGTTGTCTATGTGATCATGAATTTAGTGACAAACATGTTGTAGAGGTGTGAGCAAAGCTCAGACATCTACAACACAATTGTCCTCCAAGATTTGTTAAGTTATACCATGAATTAAGGAAAGATCCTGGACTTCACCTTACGAAACAGACAAAGCAAATGCGATAGTAATTATGGACAAGATAGATTATAGTGGAAAAATGAACATGTTATTAGAAGACTGGGGAACTTGTGAGCCTCTTAAGGGAAATCGGAGCATGCAGTTTGCTCACCTGTGGTGTGCTTGCTGGGGGTCGAGTTTATTCACTCCTGGTTAATTAGTGTGTGCTTGAAGGGCCTCGAAATGGTTATCCTGCAGCTCTTGTTAGTGCTTCCACCGACCTTCTCTTAGTTCTTCACTGCTATTAATGGGGTATCACTGCGTAATGAACACTGTCGGCGCTCTGAGCCATCATGAAGATTAGATAGTTTTTTTTTTCTTGTAGACTACAGAAGATGACTATACTGTAGTTACCTTTGAAAGTCTCCGTAAGACTGAGTTATCAATGCCTGCAGTCTCGAAGTGATAGGAGATTCCATAATTAATAATTCTAATAACTAGAATATTTTACCTACATGTAATCAATGACTGACTTAATTTAGTTAGAGAATTGGCCGGGTGGCAACTCAGATTTTATCACATAAAGTATAATCGGATTTGATAAGGTTACTATTGCATTTTTAATACTAGTTACTGCAGAAGAGCAGTAGGTTCACTGAAGGTTGCATATTCAGATCCACTGAAGTTGGAGATAAGGTTAATGAGTATTACTTTATTTCCTATTATTGTATAAGCACAATTTGAAAGTCCATGGTATGCAAATCATTTCCGGCAAACTTAGACTACAACTAACACCACATAGTTTTTCCAATGAATCTATTACAAGGCATTTACAGGGGCTAAAATAAAGTTAAGATACAACGTAGACCATAGATTCACCAAGATGTGTGTATATCCTCAGCGTATATACCTGGAGAAGTATACCTGGAGAGAGTTCCAGGGGTCAACGCCCCTGTGGCCCGGTCCGTGACCAGGCCTCATGCTGGATCAGAGCCTGATCAACCAGGCTGTTACTGCTGGCCGCACGCAGTCCAGCGTACGAACCACAGCCCGGCTGGTCAGGTACCGACTTTAGGTGCCTGTCCAGTGCCTGCTTGAAGACAGCCAGGGGTTTGTTGGTAATCCCCCTGATGTATGCTGGGAGGCAGTTGAACAGTCTTGGGCCCCTGACACTTACTGTGTTGTCTCTCAACGTGCTAGTGGCACCCCTGCTTTTCATTGAGAATTCACTTTAATCCCTAATTTAGGGACTGAAGTATTCTCGTCTGGTGGTGAACCCTTCAGGGAGCTTCCTGTCAGTGAGGGGCTCTTGATCTAAGGAAATGGACTTATGGTCCTATTCCTTGAATACCTTCCATTCTCCCTGTCTGCATAAATAATTCACTACGATTGTGACCAGATATAAACATGTAAACAGTTCATTACTACTGTAACGTGTTCAGCTATCAAAATTTTGGGGTCCAGTCCCTGGACCCATTATGTACCTTTGTATTATTTTGACTCCCACCCACAGGATTGGTATGGGGTGCATAATAAAGATATTAAACTAACTAACCCCAGGCGCTGCATGAAAACTCTTATTTAAAACAGTAATGTTAAAATGGAGGGGAAGGAAAACACTGATAATGAGAATTGAAGTAATAACTCTTGTAGCAGATGATAATATAATTGTTCAACAGACGTGGATTAAAGAAATTAACATCCCTGCTTTCCTCAAAGAACCTCCCTTGAGGGGACCACGCCCACAGGATGGGTATGGGGTGCATAATAAAGATATTAAACTAAGGGGGAGCATAATGTTCTAATTTAAATTCAACCATACCTTGCTAAAATATATGGCAATATAAATAAGCCAAAACTAAATTCAAGTTACACTGTAATATTTTTTTATGACTAATTCATATCTGCATAAACAACTCATTACAATTGTAACCATATATAAACATGTAAAAAGTTCATTACTACTGTAACTTGGGTTATCCTGGGTAATCTACACATATGCTACTATGTATGAAAATCTATGTAACTGTATTTATGTGTACATGTACCTGAACAAATTTACTAACTTTGGTGCCCAGTCTCTGGACCCATCATGTACCTCTAATCTTATAACTACCACTCACAGGATGGGTATGGGGTGCATAATAAAGATATTATGCTAACTAACTTGTAACCAGTGTATAAATGTGTACTATCCATCAAGGGAAGGTCTCCATGTTCTTGGTCTGTTGATGTAAGGAACTGTTGTCACATCCCCTTTCCTTGCACCAAACCTTTTACCTCGCGTTCCCCAGACTTTCTATGATAACTATGAGTTTAATATTTTACTTTGAGTATAATAACAATATTAATAATTCTATCGTACCTTAGAGTTGAGTAAAATGAACTGAGTACACGTCACAGAAAATGGTAATCCAATTCATTCATAGAAAATTGATGATATTAACCATGAATGGTAAACTTTTGTAGATAGTGCCAAAGACTCAGTTTTTTTTTTCGGAGCTGATAGACTAAGGAGTCTGCAACTCAGTAACTACCTGATGGACTGAAATACCTGTAATTCAAAGACTACCTGATGGACTGAAATACCTGGAACTCTGTAACTTTCTGATGAACTAAAATACCTGGAATTCAGAAACTACCTGATGGACTGAGACACCGGCAACTCAGTAATTACCTGATACACTCTGTAACACAAAGGGATATTCTCATCATTCAGTTTACACGAAATCAAATAATTCCAAGTTTATTCTCTGTGTTAATAAATTGGCAAATTTGCACTTAAACATTATAAACTCCAAAGGTGTCATCTTTTTCATAAGATGTATTAGCCATTAAAGACTGAAGCCATTCACAAGACGCATACTCAACTTATTTCACGAAAAATACCATACCTTTATAAAAATCAAAATGACTGATATCAAAGATCACGGCAAACCTTTGCGGCCCACCCCCTGGACCTATTTTGCGCCACTGTAGTCTTTTGACTACCGCGCACGGTTAGTTAGGTTAATATCCTTATTATGCACCCGATACCCATCCTGTGGGTGGTAGTCAAAAGATTACTGAGGCACATAATAGATCCAGGGACTGGGCTGCAAAGTTCTGATAACTAAACAAGTTACAGTGGTAATGAATTCTTTACACGGAAAAGTAGACACAAATATAGTATAATGCGATCCTTTATTGACTACAATGAATCACAATGAATCTTACTAAATGTCTAGAAGTAAATACCCACAGATCTAAATGGATTGTGAAAACATGCAATTACATTAAGTTTTACAACCTGCATGAATTGTATCACTGTAGGCAACAAGAGCATTTCACCCCTCCATGGAAGATGTGTTCATTTAATATCACATACCTGCAAGTCCCTCCCAAGAAGCTCATTGCTAGTAATCCCTTCATTAAATCACTTGTTAAAGCAACTGCTCAAGAAGAAATTTCTCGCCTAGCTGGTAATAATAAGTTATCTCAAGTTATATACACTGATGGATCTAAACAGGAGTCTTCTGGCAAGGCTGCATCTGCTCTGGTTGCCACCTCCCTAGTTAAGAACAATAATAATTTTTTTGAACTAGGCATAAGAATTAACAACTGGGCGTCTACACTGCAAACTGAATTGTTTGCAATCCTAATGGCACTAAAGCTAACTTATGACACTGAGCTTGACTCTATCATCATTACTGATTCTATGTCATCATTGAAGGCTCTTGACTCATATAATGACTAACAGCATGCTCATTGGAGAAGCCAGGTATAGATACTCAAAAATCCGGGACAAAGGAATTAATGTACATTTGTTATGGATTCCGTCACACATTGGATTACTCCTTCATGATAAAGTTGATATGTTAGCCAAGAAGAGCACCCAGAAGGAGAATGTAGAATATAACTTTGGTATATCTGTGTCTAGCATTCGGAATAATATTAGGAGAGAAATAAATAATGAAAATGATAGCTATAGGAATGCAGTTAGAAGTCTGAGTAGATCTATAACCCACTATGATAACATGAACGTAGATAAGTATGTTTATGGAGCAACTTGCAATGTGAACAGACTGACTGATGTTGTAGTGGCCAGGCTTAGGCTTGGCTACAAGTACTTCTGGCAGTTTGGGAGATACACAGATGATGATCAAACTAAATGCAAATTATGTGATCAGGCATATGGTCACTGTCTTGAACACTATGTGCTGAATTGTCCACTTATTGAGGAATATAGAGATAGACAGTATAATAACCTATGTGACATGTCAAGACATCTTATTAGTGAAGGTAGGATACCACTTATACTAAGCAAATTTCCTAAATTTGCTTGTAACAGATAAGTGAACTGTAGATATAAATCCAAATTAATTTCCATGAACGTGCCTATCTGTGCTCATGATAATGCGAGCACAGATGGGCATGTTTGTGGAGCAACTTGCAATGTGAACAGACTGACTGATGTTGTAGTGGCCAGGCTTAGGCTTGGCTACAAGTACTTCTGACAATTTGGGAGACACAGATGATGATCAAACTAAATGCAAATTTTGTGATCAGGCATATGGTCACTGTCTTGAACACTATGTGCTTAATTGTCCACTTATTGAGGAATATAGAGATAGACAGTATAATAATCTATGTGACATTTCAAGATATCTTATTCATGAAATAAGATGCCAGTTGTACTAAGCAAATTTCCTAAATTTGCTTGTAACAGATAATTGAAATGTAGATATAAACCCAAATGTACAATTGTTAACCCCTTTGGGGCCTAGTGCCTAGGCCTTTTGTGTATCCATATGCTCTTGCGCTACCGTCCACAGGATGGATATGGGGTGCACAATAAACTAGCCACTTCGGTGGCAAAATCTAAAATTATTGACTACGTTTCGCCCACGCAGTATGCTTTATCAAGTCGCCAACGTATTTGTGACGATAAAACGGATTTGATCGTATTATACTCCATTTGTGTTTATATTTCCATCGTGTCAGTATTTTATATAATTTATCTCGAACTGTTTACAAGTTTATATCTGGTTACAATCGTAATGATTAATTTATGCAAACATGAATTAAGTCACCTAAAGTTTTAATAGCTACCTTAGCAAGGTAGCTATTAAAACTTTGGGGACCAGTCCCTAGACCCATTACGTGCCTCTGTAATCTTTGACTACCGCCCACTAATAGTTCCATGAATCTTTCCCTTGTTATAGTTCACCAGCGTTGAAAATATGAAGGACAACATCCACATCAGTGAGGTGTAAGTCCGGTCCTCGCCATGTCTTTCTGAGGTCACTAGAGTGGGCTAAAGAACAAAAAAGGCAAAATATCGTGACTGCAACAATACACAAATAACCCACACATTGGATGAAACCTTATGACGACGTTTCGATCCCACTGGGACCATTTACGGGTCACACTGTGACTGTGAATTGTAAATGGTCCAAGATGGACCAAAACGTCGTCATAAGCTGCTCTCCCCTATACCTGGAGTATACCTGGAGAGGGTTTCAGTGGTCAACGCCCCAGCGGTTCGGTCTGCGACCAGGCCTCGTGGTGGATCAGGGTCTGATCAACCAGGCTATTACTGGTGGCCGCACGCAAACTGACGTACGAACTACAGCCCGGCTGGTCAGGTACTGACTTTAGGTGCCTGTCCAGTGCCTTCTTGAAGACAGCCAGGAGTCTATTGGTCATCCCCCTTATGTATCCTGGGAGGAGGCAGTTGAACTGTCTTGGACCCTTGACACTTGTGTTGTCTCTTATCGTGCTAGTGGCACCTTTGCTTTTCATTGGGGGATGTTGCATCGTCTGCCGAGTCTTTTGCTTCCATAGGGAGTAATTTTCGTGTGCAAATTTGGTACTAATCCCTCTAGGATTTTCCAAGTGTAAATAATCATGTATCTCTCCCGCCTGCGTTCTAGGGAGTACAAGTTGAGGAACTTCAAGCGTTCCCAGTTATTGAGGTGTTTTATTGCAGTTATGTGTGCCGTGAAGGTTCTCTGTATATTGAAAGGTGCAGTTAGTGTGCAGCAATATTCCAGCCTAGATAGAACAAGCGACTTGAAGAGTGTCATCGTGGGCTTGGCATCCCTACGTGTGCAGGTTATTTGTGTAGAATGGGCTAACTTAGGAAAAGATATAATATTTTTTTCTTTTTTTGCTTGACGAATTACTTGGTCCCTCCACTGTCTTCTTGAGGCTAACACTCACATCTGTGAATTGTAAGATCGGTCTCCGCCCTGTTTTCTTGTGGCCACACCAGTGAGCGGACTCTGTATACGAATTGCCTACCTATCAAAAGAGGTGTACTGTTTCCGGTGAGGGGCTCGTGATCCACAAAATTGGACCTATGTTTCCCTTCCTTGGATTGAATATGATTGTCTTCCATTCCCAAGGTACTGTATAATTCCTACAGGTTTAACTCTACACCATAATATTAATAGTAATAATCGCAGAGTATCTTGACAGTGGATCTAATGAATTGTTGAAGCAAATTTTACCAGATAATTTAGGTCATTCAACAGTAAAGAACGACCTCCATTTACACTAGAAGCATTGGTCAGTGGGATACCCTGTCAGCCCTGACAACTAGATCAGTTAAAAAATTATAGCCCACAAACAATCCAGTTGGGACAGCTTAATCATAAAGACTTCTGCAACGATAACAGAACACACCCGTTCCTGGCAAATTAATAACTGATCAGTATGGTCTGCCTGGCATGAACTCTTCAAGCTCCAAAGAATTACAAGTTAAGATACAATACAGTCACAGCCCAGTGCCCAGCCGAAAGGGAACCTCAATCTTAATTGTCCATCAACTGGATTATGAGTGCTAGCCACTGCAATGGGATGACGATATATCCCTGGAAGACCGGTAAAAAACTTTTTAGTTTAACATCTTTATTATGTACCCTATACCCAGATTACAGAGGTACATAATGGGTCCAGGGACTGGGCCCCAAAGTTATGATAGCTGAACTAGTTACAAAGGTAATGAACTGTTGGACAATACATCTACTCTAGCCGGCAACAATATTCTGTTCTGCATTTGTTAGTAGGGTGGGGCTTCTTACCATAGGGAACAGCACAGGGTCAACGACAATAGGGGCTTAATCCACTCGTACTGCTTTTGCCCAATAGGATCAGAGGCCTTGACCCCTGGATAAAGAATACCACACTTTTTTTTCTTTTTAAAGAACTAGGCTCTGAGTACACCGAAACTACTGGAGACCCAAGGGCTACCATCTTCCACTTGCAGTGTTTTAGTGTGGTGATCCAGTGGTAAAATGCTTGCTGCATCTTTGGCTCCAGGCCAGCTACTGACGCCCTTTAAACCTTTAAAAGTCTCACAAGACCGTACCAATAAATAAATTCTAATTAAAAAATATGGTGGTAGTTCAAGACTAATACTCAAACATCTAATTTTCGAAACTTTATTTCGAAATTTTATATTATATATATATATATATATATATATATATATATATATATATATATATATATATATATATATATATATATATATATATTATATATGGGTGGTAGTTGTTTATATGTTGATGGGTGAGCCGTGATCAACATACTGTCCTCTCCTGGCATTGCACTAGACTCTTATCTCAGCACTTATGAGGCAGAGTTCCTCCTTATCTCATATCCTTATCTAATCGTTAACTTACTTCATACACAAAATTAGTCCCTGAAGCCGTTTGTCTTCGTCTATAATCTTTTTCTTTCCTGAATATGGGCGACTCTTTCCAAAAAAAAAAAATCGAGGCTTTACATGCTACCAAGAAAGAGGTCAATCTACTCAAAATTCGCCTGGTAAATTTCCTTTCGGCATAGCCTTTAGTATTATATCTACCACCTAAATACTCACCATTTAGACATTGCATTGTGATAAGATACGAAGCAATGAGAAATTTCCAGGAGAAAGCTTTATGGCCACAATGATTAAGAATGAAGTCAACTCAGTGCTTTGGTATGACGAGTGGCGGCCATGTTGATCCTCGACCCTGCCTCTGTTTTTGGAAAATTTCTCTAATTTACATACGTTCTGGAGGATAATACTTACCCACCGAATCCCCGGAGGACCTGCCAACTTCATACAGTGTGGATATTGGATATATTAAACCCCTGTCATCGAAATATTTGATGGTAAAGTTCCTACCAGCCTTATTGAGAGTACTCGACGCCATTTGGTATTTTTTTTATGTATAATTATAAAGTTTTTCTCTTCCGCAGTTTCCAAAAGTTGTTTGTCTCATAAGATCTTAGTTAGATAAATTTTGTAAATATATTATATAAATCTTTATAAAACGAATAAGTAAATAATGTGATATTGAGGGAACCTTAAATCAGATAAAAAAAATAATTCAGGTAAAGGTAATTTTCCATGTATTATATGATTGTTAACATTATTACTTTCTAATATTTATAATTATTTAGAAAGTAAATATCAACCTTACTGCCTTTAAGTTTTAATAGCTACTAAGATGGCCAATATATATATATATATATATATAATATATATATATATATATATATATATATATATATATATATATATATATATATATATATATATATATATGTGTGTGTTGTGTGGTGTGTGTGTGTGTGTGTGTGTGTGTGTGTGTGTGTGTGTGTGTGTGTGTGTGTGTGTGTGTGTGTGTGTGTGTGTGTGTGTGTGTGTGTGTGTGTGTGTGTGTGTGTGTGTGGTGTGTGTGTGTGTGTGTAAAACTTGCTATTTTGAATTAAAAAGCAACGCTCTTCTTGCCGAATAAGGCAATCGAAAATTTGTGTATTCAATAATTTCGCAAAAATCATTCTGAACCTAACGAAAAAAATATATTTCATTTTGTTTCTTTATTATTGAATTTATTTTAAACTTATATAAAATATATTTAGTTGGATTAGGCTAAATTAAATTTCGTTTGTTATAATAAGGTTAGGTAAGTTTCCTAAGGTTCTTTTGTTACAAAATCATTAATTTTTATATTAACATAAATGAAAAAAATATATCTTTAAATGTATAAGAGAAAATTTTAGAAAGGACTTAATTTTAAATGAGTTCTTACTAATTGACCAGTTTTACCTATTCAGCACGACATATATATACATACATACATACGAAGAAATCCTTTAAAACTAAAACTTTTTCCGAATAATTAAGCCCTGAAGGTTAATAACCCAGAACAACTAAAAAAAAAATTAGTGTGGCTTATTTCCCCTAGGGTCCTGGATGCTCTAGAAGACAAACAGAATGCAGATGTTATATACACAGACTTTGCAAAAGCCTTTGACAAGTGTGACCATGGTGTGATAGCACACAAAATGTGTGATAAAGGAATAACAGGAAAAGTTGGTAGATGGATTTATAATTTCCTAACAAATAGAACACAAAGAGTAGTAGTCTGAGGCGGCTACGGTGAAAAGATCTGTTTCACAAGGCACAGTACTTGCTCCCATCTTGTTCCTCATCCTCATATCTGACATTGACAGGGATATAAGCCACAGTGCCGTGTCTTCCTTTGCAGATGACACCCGAATCTGCATGACAGTGTCCACCAGTGAAGACACTGCAAGACTCCAAGCAGACATCAACCAAATCTTTAAATGGGCTGCAGAAAACAATATGAAGTTCAATGATGAGAAATTTCAATTACTCCGATATGGAAAACGTGAGGAAATTAAAATTTCATCGGAGTATAAAACAAATTCCAACCACACAATAGAGCGAAAAACTAATGTCAAAAACCTGGGAGTGATCATGTCAGAGGATCTCACCTTCAAGGACCATAACACTGTAGCAATCGCATCTGCTAGAAAAATGACAGGATGGATAATGAGAACCTTCAAAACCAGGGATGCCAAGCCCATGATGACACTTTTCAGGTCGCTTGTTCTATCTAGGCTGGAATATTGCTGCACATTAACTGCGCCTTTCAAGGCAGGTGAAATTGCTGACCTAGAAAATGTGCAGAGAACCTTCACAGCACGCATAACTGCGATAAACCTAAACCTGTACTCCCTAGAACGCAGGCGGGAGAGATACATTATTATATACACTTGGAAAATCCTAGAGGGATTAGTACCAAACTTGCACACGAGAGTCACTCCCTACGAAAGCAGAAGACTCGGTAGACGATGCAACATCCCCCAATGAAAAGCAGGGGTGCCACTAGCACGTTGAGAGACAACACAATAAGTGTCAGGGGCCCAAGACTGTTCAACTACCTCCCAGCGTACATAAGGGGGATTACCAATAGACCCCTGGCTGTCTTCAACAAGGCACTGGACAGGCACCTAAAGTCAGTACCTGATCAGCCGGGCTGTGGTTCGTACGTCGGACTGCGTGCGGCCAGCAGTGACAGCCTGGTTGATCAGGCTCTCATCCACCATGAAGTCTGGTCACAGACCAGGCCGCGGGGGCGTTGACCCCCGGAACTCACTCCAGGTAAACTCCAGGTTCTCAGGTCCTCCCCAGGATGCCACCCACAACAGTCTACTAACACCCATATGCAGACCTTCACTGCCGGGTAATTGAACCCAAGTCGTCTATGGCTGTGACAAGAAAGTTCGTATCCAGGTATAATATAAACGAAAATAAGACACCAGACATATTAAGCAAATATCCCAAATTTGCTTGCAACCTATAAGAGAAATTATAGATATATATATCCAGTTGTACCCCTCTTGGGGCCTAGTTCCTGGGCCTTTTGTGTGACCATATGTTCTTGCGCTACGTTTATGGAATGGACATGGTGTACACAATAAACTAGCCACTATCATCCACAGGATGGATATGGGGCGCACAATAAACTAGCTACTACCATCCACAGAATGGATATGTTGTGTACGATAAACTAGCCACTACCATCCACAGGATGGATATGGGGTGCATAATAAACTAACCACTACCATCCACAGGATGGATATGGTGTACACAATAAACTAGCCACTACCATCCACAGGATGGATATGGTGTTACACAATAAACTAG
This sequence comes from Cherax destructor, assembly GCA_009830355.1. Lineage (NCBI taxonomy): Eukaryota > Metazoa > Arthropoda > Malacostraca > Decapoda > Parastacidae > Cherax > Cherax destructor. The sequence continues at coordinate 11,184 of WNWK01001156.1, read as the reverse complement.
CCACTACCATCCACAGAATGGATATGAGGTGCACAATAAACTAGCCACTACCATCTACAGGATGGATATATGGTACACAATAAACTAGCCACTACCATTCACAGGATGGATATGAGGTGCACAATAAACTAGCTACTACCATCCACAGGATGGATATGGTGTACACAATAAACTAGCCACTACCATCCACAGGATGGATATGGGGTGCATAATAAACTAGCCACTACCATCCACAGGATGGATATGGGATGCACAATAAACTAACCACTACCATTCACAGGATGGATATGGTGTGCACAATAAACTAGCCACTACCATCCACAGGATGGATATGGTGTACACAATAAACTAGCCACTACCATCCACAGGATGGATATGGGGTGCACAATAAACTAGCCACTACCATCCACAGGATGGATATGGGGTGCATAATAAACTAGCCACTACCATCCACAGGATGGATATGGGGTGCACAATAAACTAACCACTACCATCCACAGGATGGATATGGTGTACACAATAAACTAGCCACTACCATCCACAGGATGGATATGGTGTACACAATAAACTAGCCACTACCATCCACAGGATGGATATGGGGTGCACAGTAAACTAGTCACTACCATCCACAGGATGGATATGGGGTGCACAATAAACTAGCCACTATCATCCACAGGATGGATATGGGGTACACAATAAACTAGCCACTACCATCCACAGGATGGATATGAGGTGCACAATAAACTAGCTACTACCATCCACAGGATGGATATGGTGTACACAATAAACTAGCCACTACCATCCACAAGATGGATACGGGGTGCACAATAAACTAGCCACTACCATCCACAGGATGGATACGGGGTGCACAATAAACTAGCCACTACCATCCACAGGATGGACACGGGGTGCACAATAAACTAGCCACTACCATCCACAGGATGGACACGGGGTGCACAATAAACTAGCCACTACCATCCACAGGATGGATACGGGGTGCACAATAAACTAGCCACTACCATCCACAGGATGGATATGGGGTGCACAATAAACTAGCCACTACCATCCACAAGATGGATACGGGGTGCACAATAAACTAGCCACTACCATCCACAGGATGGATACGGGGTGCACAATAAACTAGCCACTACCATTCACAGGATGGATATGAGGTACACAATAAACTAGCCACTACCATTCACAGGATGGATATGAGGTACACAATATACTAGCCACTACCATCCACAGGATGGATATGAGGTACACAATAAACTAGCCACTACCATCCACAGGATGGATATGGGGTGCACAATAAACTAGCTACTTTGGCGATTATAATCTACAATATACCAAACAAAAAAAATCTACAACCAAGAAAACCTCAACACGTTCATTGACAATATAATGTGAAGAAAATTGTAAAAGGCAAAGCAAGACAACCATTACTAACTTGTTTATAACTGACCGAGAGTAACTGATTTATTATTATTGCTACTAGTATAGCTAGTAGTAAGAGTAATAGTAGTACTGCTATTACTACTAGCTCTATTACTGCCTATAACTCAGTAATTAATAGCAGCTTTATTAATATAAGCAGCAAAGGCCGGTAATGTTAATTGGAACTTTAACAAAAGCAGTCATTCATTAGTTGCACTTTTGTTTGAATCATAATAATAATAATAATAATAATAATAATACTTTTATTATTATTATTAATTAAAATAATAAAATTTAATAATAATAATAATAATAATAATAATAATTTATTTACTACATCTCATGGAAAGCAACAGAAGAAACTCACCCATAGATAGAATGTAGACTACACTGTAGAAGTTTTATTCACATCAGTAAGGAAGCTGAGGAGACTCCAGTTCCTTGAATGAAGAGCCCTTGCCCTTGCTTACTTTGCCCCTTGTTTCTTACTTGCCTTGTTTCTTACTGCCCTTGTTTCTTATTTTGCCCCTTGTTTCTTACTTCTTGCCCTTGTTTCTTATACTTGCCCCTTGTTTCTTACTTTTGCCCCTTGTTTCTTCTTCCCTTTCTTACTTGCCCCTTGTTTCTTACTTCTGCCCCTTGTTTCTTACTCTTGCCCTTGTTTCTTACTTCTTGCCCCTTGTTTCTTACTTCTTGCCCCTTGTTTCTTACTTCTGCCCCTTGTTTCTTACTTCTTGCCCCTTGTTTCTTACTTCTTGCCCTTGTTTCTTACTCTTGCCCCTTGTTTCTTACTTCTTGCCCTTGTTTCTTACTTTGCCCCTTGTTTCTTACTTCTTGCCCCTTGTTTCTTACTTCTTGCCCTTGTTTCTTACTTCTTGCCCTTGTTTCTTACTTCTTGCCCCTTGTTTCTTACTTCTTGCCCCTTGTTTCTTACTTTGCCCCTTGTTTCTTACTTCTTGCCCTTGTTTCTTACTTCTTGCCCCTTGTTTCTTACTTCTTGCCCTTGTTTCTTACTTCTTGCCCTTGTTTCTTACTTCTTGCCCCTTGTTTCTTACTTCTTGCCCCTTGTTTCTTACTTCTGCCCTTGTTTCTTACTTCTTGCCCTTGTTTCTTACTTCTTGCCCCTTGTTTCTTACTTCTTGCCCCTTGTTTCTTACTTTTGCCCTTGTTTCTTACTTCTTGCCCTTGTTTCTTACTTCTGCCCCTTGTTTCTTACTTCTTGCCCTTGTTTCTTACTTCTTGCCCTTGTTTCTTACTTCTTGCCCTTGTTTCTTACTTCTGCCCCTTGTTTCTTACTTCTTGCCCCTTGTTTCTTACTTCTTGCCCTTGTTTCTTACTTCTTGCCCCTTGTTTCTTACTTCTTGCTCCTTTGTTTCTTACTTTTCCCCTTGTTTACTTCTTCTTCTTGCTCCTTGTTTCTTACTTCTTGCCCCTTGTTTTTACTTCTTGCCCTTGTTTCTTACTTCTTGCCCTTGTTTCTTACTTCTTCCCTTGTTTCTTACTTCTTGCCCTTGTTTCTTACTTCTTGCCCCTTGTTTCTTACTTCTTGCCCTTGTTTCTTACTTCTTGCCCTTGTTTCTTACTTCTTGCCCCTTGTTTCTTACTTCTGCCCCTTGTTTCTTACTTCTTGCCCTTCTTTGTTTCTTACTTCTTGCCCCTTGTTTCTTACTTCTTGCCCCTTGTTTCTTACTTCTTGCTTGTTTCTTCCTTTGCTTTTCTTACTTCTGCCCCTTGTTTCTTACTTCTTGCCCTTGTTTCTTACTTCTTGCCCTTGTTTCTTACTTCTTTTTCCCTTGTTGTTTCTTACTTGCCTTGTTTTTACTCTGCTTGTTTCTTACTTCTTGCCCCTTGTTTCTTACTTCTTGCCCCTTTTTTCTTACTTCATGCCCCTTGTTTCTTACTTCTTGCCCCTTGTTTCTTACTTCTTGCCCCTTGTTTCTTACTTCTTGCCCCTTGTTTCTTACTTCTTGCCTCTTGTTTCTTACTTCTTGCTCCTTGTTTCTTACTTCATGCCCCGTGTTTCTTACTTCTTGCCCCTTGTTTCTTACTTCTTGCCCCTTGTTTCTTACTTCTTGCCCCTTGTTTCTTACTTCTTGCCCCTTGTTTCTTACTTCTTGCCCCTTGTTTCTTACTTCTTGCTCCTTGTTTCTTACTTCTTGCCCCGTGTTTCTTACTTCTTGCCCCTTGTTTTTTACTTCTTGCCCCTTGTTTCTTACTTCTTGCTCCTTGTTCCTTACTTCTTGCCCCGTGTTTCTTACTTCTTGCCCCTTGTTTCTTACTTCTTGCCCCTTGTTTCTTACTTCTTACCCTTTGTTTCTTACTTCTTGCTCTTTGTTTCTTACTTCTTGCCCCTTGTTTCTTACTTCTTGCCACTTGTTTCTTACTTCTTACCCTTTGTTTCTTACTTCTTGCCCCTTGTTTCTTACTTCTTGCCCCTTGTTTCTTACTTCTTGTCCCTTGCTTCTTACTTCTTGCCCATGTTTCTTACTTCTTGTCCCTTGTTTCTTACTTCTTACCCTTTGTTTCTTACTTCTTGCTCCTTGTTTCTTACTTTGCCCCTTGTTTCTTACTTCTTGCCCTTGTTTCTTACTTCTTACCCTTTGTTTCTTACTTCTTGCCCCTTGTTTCTTACTTCTTGCCCTTGTTTCTTACTTCTTGTCCCTTGCTTTTACTTCTTGCCCCTTGTATCTTACTTCTGCCCCTTGTTTCTTACTTCTTACCCTTGTTTCTTACTTCTTGCCCTTGTTTCTTACTTCTTACCCCTTGTTTCTTACTTCTTGCCCTTGTTTCTTACTTCTTGCCCCTTGTTTTTACTTCTTGCTCCTTGTTTCTTACTTCTTGCCCCTTGTTTCTTACTTCTTGCCCTTGTTTCTTACTTTTGCCCCTTGTTTCTTACTTCTTACCCTCTGTTTCTTACTTCTTGCCCCTTGTTTCTTACTTCTTACCCTTTGTTTCTTACTTCTTGCCCCTTGTTTCTTACTTCTTGCCCCTTGTTTCTTACTTCTTGCCCCTTGCTTCTTACTTCTTGCCCCTTGTTTCTTACTTCTTGCCCCTTGTTTCTTACTTCTTACCCTTTGTTTCTTACTTCTTGCCCCTTGTTTCTTACTTCTTGCCCGTTGTTTCTTACTTCTTGCCCCTTGCTTCTTACTTCTTGCCCCTTGTTTCTTACTTCTTGCCCCTTGTTTCTTACTTCTTACCCCTTGTTTCTTACTTCTTGCCCCTTGTTTCTTACTTCTTACCCCTTGTTTCTTACTTCTTGCCCCTTGTTTCTTACTTCTTGCCCCTTGTTTCTTACTTCTTACCCCTTGTTTCTTACTTCTTGCCCCTTGTTACTTACTTCTTGCTCCTTGTTTCTTACTTCTTGCCCCTTGTTTCTTACTTCTTGCCCCTTGTTTCTTACTTCTTGCCTCTTGTTTCTTACTTCTTGCCCCTTGTTTCTTACTTCTTGCCCCTTGTTTCTTACTTCTTGCCCCTTGTTTCTTACTTCTTGCCCCTTGTTTCTTACTTCTTGCCCCTTGTTTCTTACTTTTTGCCCCTTTCCGTCCTTGAAGGGACGTCAAAGGTTAAGGACAAACTCCGCTATTTTTACCAGAGTTTTGGCTTAACCATGCAGATTCCTGGCTTGGGTGCTGTGACTTGCCCATCTGTGACGCTAACTGTTGCGTCAACAGTTGCGTCACGCCTAAGTTGCCTACATACAATAAGGCTCAGTCAACGCCTTTACTTTTACATCAACTTTTTTTAGTTTCCTTTTCGAGTAATTAAACACTTTACTATTAAACTTTAATGCGCTTGCATGTATGTATGGAGGCTCGTAGCCTGGTGGCAAAAGCTCTCGCTTCACACGCTGAGGGTCCGGGTTCGATTTCCGGAAAGGATAGAAACATTGGGAGTGTTCCCTTACACCGGTTGTCTATGTTCACCCATCAGTAAGATAGGTACCTGGGTGTTAGTCGACTGGTGTGGGTCGCATTCTGTGACAAACTGACCTATTTTTCCCGAAATGCTCTACATAACAAGCGGCTTTCTATATAGTAGTATGTCATTGATGTCAGCTAGGTTTGTGTACATTGTACATGTTCTTGTAGAAATAAAGACATTATATTATGTACTCACCTACTTGTAGTTACAGTGGCTGATTCTCAGGTTCTGGTCCAACATTAACGAGGTAAAAAACTTAGTACTTCAAGGCACAGTCCTGGCACCTCTACTGTTTCCTACCCTCATAGTTGGCATAGATAAAAACATTCGCCACAGTTTTGTATCATTTTACGAACGATACAAAAATAAACATGAAAGTAACATCGGCAGAGGACATTGAAAAAATTAGAGGGAGACATAAGCAGGGTTTTCCAGTGGGCAGTGAGAACAACATGACTTTTAATGGTGATAAGTTACACCTGCTTAGTTATGAAAGAAATAAACAACCCCAAAGGAATATATGGTATACAAAACTCGCGCTTATGCTGTACTTCTCTCAAAATTGATGGACTGAATACATCAACTCCAGGTTGAGGGCTGACAGGCTGATTACCACTAACTCTACCTTGTCTTCCAACCTTCTTCTCTATAATAATAATAATAATATAATATCTTTATTTCTACAAGTACATGTACATGGTATACAGGCCTAGCTGACATCACTGACTATTAGAAAGCCGCTTGTTATGCAGAGCATTTCGGGCAATTTAAGTAAGTTTTGTCCCAGGATGCGACCCACACCAGTCGACTAACACCCAGGTACCCATTTTACTGATGGGTGAACATAGAAAACCAGTGTAAGGAAACACGCCCAATGTTGCTGCCCTCGCCGGAAATCGAACCCGGACCCTCGCCGTGTGAAGCGAGAGCTTCAGCCACCGGGTCACGGGGCACCCTGACTGAAGAAGCCACTGACTGGCGAAACGTTTCCTCAATAAAGATTCCCAAATGTTACACAAGTGTCTCATTCATAGGCCTTAAAGATCGCGGCTAGGCTTTCAGTCTAACACAAGCAGCCTAGATTTATGAGAAGCCCTGTAATTGATATATTTTGTCTGGCCAGTGACTGGAATGGAGACCCTGACAAGACAAATCAGGGGCTTCTCCTCCTCGACAAGGTATGTCCACATACCAAAAATAATTCAGAAGGGTTGTACAGCTTGGCAGACTGGAGAGATTCTTAGCGTCTCTGAGTGTCTGGCTGTGGGAGTGGATCACATCACGTCACTAGCTTTCGTGGAATCCAGTAGTATTTGGATGTTTTATTGCGGCACTGATTATGTATTTCCCAGTAATATTAAACTAGTACACGTATTCAGATATGAGAGCGAGAGAGAGAGAGAGAGAGAGAGAGAGAGAGAGAGAGAGAGAGAGAGAGAGAGAGAGAGAGAGAGAGAGAGAGAGAGAGAGAGAGAGAGAGAGAATGGTCATCGGCAGAGTGAACCTCTTAGCAAACTGCACGTAACCTGATAATGAAAAGGAAAAGAAAAAGAGAGAATATTTGTATTCACCTCACCTATTAGCAGTTGCATAGATCTAGTCTGAGCTCCTGGTCCCCTGCATAGCCGAGTTTACTCTTTCGTAGCTTAGTGAGCCCTATCATACCTATTTTTAGCGCTTTGTACAGATCCTATCTTTATTACTTCGTTGTCCTGGTCTTTCCATTTTCCAAATGCTCTGAGGCTCAAGAAAACTTTCTTATATTCCTATGACTCATCTGTGTTTTCCTAACTTCCACTGCACCCTTGTGTACCTGTTTTCCGAATCACAAACAGCCTGTCCCTATCCACACATTATTTTGCACGACCTGGTCAACGACTGAGCCGCGGGGGCGCTGACCCCCGTAACACCCTCCAGGTAGGTAGACTCTCCCCTGGTCGTTCTGTTCTACAGTGTCACCAGCTTTACCTTCTTGCGTTTCTTTTTATAGCTTATAATTTTAAGCTCTGGGACTAATTTCATTGCAAACTTTTGCACTTTTTCAAATGTTCTGGTATACTTGATGAGGTGTGTGCTCCACACTGGTGTTGCTTACTCCAAGCTTGGTCTCATGTAGGGCCGTCAATGACTCTTTCTTGAGATTCCTGAAAGCTAATTTTAGATTTGCCAAACGTGTGTGAACTAAAGGTTATTTGGATGTGCGCCTCAGACAATATTCAGTACTGTATGTGTGTGTAATTACCTTTTTATAATTACATATTTGTAGCTACAGGAGCAGATTTATGCGCGTGGTGTCTCGTCTTCAATACTTTGTTCATTGCATTTTTTTTAATTTCAATGTTTGCAAGACGTGCATGCGTGCGTATGCGTGCCTGCATGAGTATACGTGTGTGCGTACCTGAGTGTCCATCGCATCATCTCCCATACTGATGAGTTGCATATAATAAATATGGTTTACAAGCGAGGTATGAAATTTTCAGATATGGGCAGCGTGACGTGTGTGTTGCTGGGGGTGGCTGAAGTAAAACCACCTCTACGACGCCTTCCTCAGGAGCTCCGCACAGAGATCGCCTATGTCTCCCACTGGGCCGTCCTACACAGCGGCCATACCTACGAGGAAGACAAGCAGGAGCTCCTTATACGACGTCAAAATTTCATCGGAGAAGTAGACAGCTTCTACGCCCTCCGGGAGGTTGTGGTGAAGGTCACCGGTGAAGAATGTCAGATTTTCCAGGGCTCTGAAGTAGTTTTGAAGCACCGTACTAGCGATGTGATCATCGCCACGCCTGTAGAGGGAAGCCCCTTGCGGGTGGTGTACATCAGCAGAAGTGACAGCTTCGGCCGCGCCGCTGTCGTGCTACAGATGAAAACAGGGAGTGAGGTGGAGCAGCTCCTGGCCTTGTTCCCTACTGCAGTGTCAAGCAAACTGTCGCCTCTCACCCAGCAAAACAGGTAATGTGATATAATGTAAATGGTGTACAAAACCTAATTCTTGAAGAATTACTATTTTTGCAACATTTGGGAATCTTCATTGTGGAAACGTTTCGCCAACAAGTGGTTTCCTCAGTCCGGTAAAGAGGTGAATGGTAAAAGATGAGGAGTTTGAGGATAGCTCAAATTTTTTGAGTGAAGTACCCCATTGAAGGGATATGACCCCTACGAGATTAATGCTTCCCCGGGAATATACTTTAATAATAATAATAATAATAATAATAATAATAATAATAATAATAATAATAATAATAATAATAATAATTATTCAATGTGAGTCGGAAATATCATATACCTATCTCGTGTTTAGTTGTTTCTCTGTCGATTCTTTCGTGTCACTGGTTAGTGCTTATAACGTATTATGATATCAGTAAGAGTATGCCGTAAATATGACTTATTTACGTTGTATTGCAGTGACGGGCTTCAGATACCACCCAACAAGGAGCCCAAAGCTTCATGGGGCCGTGGCATGGGCAAAAAGTTTACAGCTATGCTGGCCTCGCTAGCCGGCACCTCAAGCCTCAACGTAGCTATCGCCACCACAGCCGCAGCAACTAGCATCACCACCGCCGCCGCCGCCATTGCGAACACCAGTCCTTGTTCAGAAGACATGTCCGTCTCCGGCGCAAACCTTTCTGAGACTCTACAGCCCAGTGTTGAGTCCATGCTTGACTCAGACGACGAGGAGGATTCTAGCGACGATACCGACAGCAAGTCCGCGCGGACGTACTACGAAGACATGGGCTTCGATGCCAACGTGCAGGAGCGCCTCTATGATGACCCACCGGCCGATACGGTGTCAAGATCCAGCGACTCTTCCTTGGAATCTAACGCCTCCATTATAGAGGCTGAACTAAGGTTCTTTATAGAAACTGACGAAGACTTCGTAAAATCCATTCAGAGTCTTGAAGATGATAGGGAGCGTTTAGCAGAAGCTGAGACGCCTCAGTTTATTCGTGAGAACTTAATTCTTCTGTTCGTGCAAGTGAAGGCGTTAATTCAACTGCACACAGAGCTACATGCAGAGTTTGAGAAGAGCAACAGTAACCTGCAGATGCTAAGTGAAGCGATTGTGCGTCATCAAAGCGAATATGAGAATTATGTCTATTTTATGGAAAATATTCCTACTGTAGATCGTATTCTAAATAATCACAAGGATTACTTTCTAACCCATATGCCAGAGTTGCCAGAGAAACTGAGGAAACCCAGAATGCGTCTTCACTACTACGTCCTCACCCTTGAGACCCTTCACAAAAAGTGTTGTATCAACGAAGAAAAGACAGCACTTCAGAAAGCTATCGACGTTCTCAAAGTTCCCTTGAAGAAGGCTGACTCGAAGCTCTTTCTCGGCGCCGTTACCGGATCACCTTTCGACCTGACCAACTTTGGGAACTTGATCCGTCATAGTGACCTTGGACTGCGACGAGGGGGAGACCTGCCTCGTCGAGTGTACCACGTTCTTATGCTGAAGACACTTATCTTGCTCACCATATCCGAAGGCAGGTACTACCGATATATTACGAGTTTCCGAATGGACCAAGTTGGTTTGGGGAAGCAAGAACGAGGAATCTTATTCAACCTCGATGTCAGAAACGGCCCAAGAGGACAAGTAGTCCATTACACCTTCAAAGCCAAAAACATTAACATGCAGCAACAGTGGATTAACGACTTGAAAGGAATCCTTAAAAACAAACCTCAGTCTTCTTCCCAGAGGAATAGTTATAGCGAATGTGAGTCAGATTTGAGACAGGGTGGTATGCGTAGCAAGGTACGTCGAGGACCGTCTATGGAAAAGTCGAACTGGGGAGTCTCGCAGGCAAGTCACAGTGACTCAGATGTTCTTGACGACGACAGCGCACGCACAGGAAAAAGCGAGACCAACGTGTCATGGACTGGTCGTCGTGCAGCTATTAAGAAGAACTCTAGTTCGTCTGGCAAGGCTCGACCAGTGGTGAGGCAGCCGAGTGGTTACTCGTCAGACGGTGAGAGCACCTCAGTCAGGTGGAGTAGCCATTTGCCTCCCTTGACTGTCTGGACGGCATTTCAGCAGTTAGAAGACCTTTATAAAGGGAAGTCTCTCCCGAACGGTACGAAAGAAAACCACCACATTGTACTAAACACTTTATTAGAAGAAGAAGAAAATATATATCAGATGTACATGAGCAACTTGGTTATTTCTTGCAAGATGAGTACTTGAGACCCCCACAGTACTTGATGACTCACTTGCGTCACATTTACGATTTTCACTCTAATATCTTTCGTCCTCTACTAGAAAAAGCTGTAAGCTCCGGGACGACGGAAGAAGTCGCTCAGTGCTTTATTGATTGTTCTGAAAAGCTGAAAGAGCTATACTCGAATTACCTTGCAGATCGCTCTCGCTTAGAAGGAGCGATGGAAGATATGAACTTTGACTGTCGCTACGTGCACCGGTGCGCCACTTCGAGCTGTACATGAAGTATCTCTCGAGACTCAACATTTCAGGAGAGCCGGAACATCCTGCTGTAACCGCGGCGTTAGCCGTGTTAAGAGAATGTGTAGGCATAGCCAACACCATTCTTCTAACGGAGACCATAGAGGGGCGCCCTTCGATCTTGACGAGTGTGGTCCTGTCCTGTTAGAGGGAACGCGAAGGTTCGATGGACAGGTCACATGATCAAACAGGAGTTTCATGTTGTCCTCCTGAGTACTATGATTCTCCTACTGGAGCCACATCTCCCACCTATCACTACGTTGAAGCCATTCGAATGGACACAGTGGGTCTGGGACCAGCCACAGACGATTACTCCTTCCAACTCGAGGTTCGAACAGCGGCCACTAAAACTCTTACATACCATT